>CAJUYH010004079.1:275-28910 GCA_910591685.1 Galerucella tenella | reverse complement strand
GGGGGGCGCAAAGCGTTTGCATTTTTTTTATTATCACTAAGGTGGTAAACAGGCAAAAAAAACAAAAAAAAAACATACAACATTAACAAATAACATTTCAATGTAATGTTTGATACAGTTTAATTTACAAAGCTCTGGCTTCCAAAACATTGCCACAGAAATGACGCCAGACTTTGGACTCGGCTATAAGGATTGTAAACTACATCAAGAGCAGCGCTTTGAACAGTCGGTTATTTACTTTACTTTACGAGGATCTTGATTCTGATCACAAAGTTCTTCTGTTCCATACAGAAGTACGCTGGCTGTCCAAAGGCAACATGTTGGCTCGCCTTTATGAATTGAAAGAAGAGGTAATTCTTTTTCTTGAGTTCAAAGAAAAACACGATTTGCTCACAATGTTCAAAGATGACACATTTCAATGTATGTTGGCTTATTTAACTGACATATTTGGCGTCTTGAATAAGCTAAACTTGAAACTTCAGGGCAGAAACGGCACTATAATAAGCAATTATGATTATATTAAGGGGTTCATAGCAAAGCTTCAACTTTGGAATAAAAAATTGTCTTCTGAAAATGTTATATCTTTCTCTCGGCTGTTGGAAGCAATTAAAAATAACAAACTGGGCGCAAATTTGAAAGCTGACATAAAAACTCATTTACAAGCGCTGGAATACGAATTTCGCCGATATTATTGAGACATCGGTTCAGAGTCACCAATATGGCACATGACAAGAAATCCATTTGTTGTCGATGTGTTACAATTAACAGAAGAAGTTCAGGAAGAATTTCTAGAAATGAAAGCTGATTCGTCCATGAAAGATGACTTCCATCTTTTGACATTGGAGAAATTTTGGATCAAAAGATTGCCTGTTAATTCGAAACTTGCCTCTCTTGCTTTACGAGTATTAATTCCTTTTTCTTCAACTTACTTGTGTGAGACAGGCTTTTCTGCTCTAGTTTTAGTTAAAACTAAACAGCGAAATCGTCTTGATATCGATAGCGACCTGATGATAGCTCTGGCAAGAACAGAACCCAGAATCAACCAACTGGTACAGAACATGCCAGCTCAAGTGTCTCATTAATACCTATACTTTTATTTTATTAAATATTTTGGATAAAAAACATTTATTATTTTAATTTAAACTCTTGAAGTTTGTTTATTAGAATTAAAATAAAAGTACATGATGTGCGTTTTTTGTATTTATTGTAAAAGTAAAGGGGAGGCATGAAAATATTATTAGTAGTCCGGGGAGCCTCAATAAAAAAAAGGTTGGAAACCCTGCTATAGAGTTAAAACATTTATACCAAAGACTTCTATTAATTATAGTAATATAGTAATTTGTCTTTAATAGTAGTTAGTGTTCTTTGGATAGTAGTTAGCCATACCGTAAAAAGAAAAATCAAGAGAAGCAATCCACCCATCGAAGAAGATAAACCGAGAGAAGAAGTAAAATTAGAAGAGCGCCAAGGAGGCAAGTCCTAGGACATTTTTCCTCCATAAAACATGCCAGAATCTTAGAAGGGAGGAGTTATAGTCATTAACCCTTATAACTGCCTGTTATAATAATTGAACCCAACACCCGGATATGAGTAAAAGGAGAAATGCTTATTTTGCTTATTTTGCTATTTACAATATTTGCTTATATGTTTTTATTCAAATTAATTCAGTCTGATTTTTATATTCATTGCCGTAACATTGAACCTATATTCTAATTTACTAGTAATTTGAATAGTGTTGAATTTAGAACAATAAAAGTTGTTTTTTAAAATAAAGTTCTTTGAGAGAGAAACTGAAGTCGCGTAATCTGAAAAACCGTTAAAGGGCTTGAGCGAGAATATATGTTTGCAACCTTCAACGTTATACAAAGAGCTGAATAAACATGGGTGTAAGTTACCCTTCGATTATTTTCACTGTTTAAGTTTTTGCTTACATGTCCCTTTGCACCAAGTATCATATGACAAAAATCATTTTGTTGTGTTGATCGGGATTATCGGATATATTCCGCATTGTCAAAAATGTAATGCCCGGTGAAAAATCAGTTATTTTATATTCTCATTGCAAAGCTTCGTCGTATCATGTTCTGCTGAATTTATTTAATAATCCGCTCGATGCTTATTTGATTTCACTTAGAAACGTCAAGAATAGAGTGAATCAAGTCTTGCAACAGTATGAACAGCTTGTTCATTGTTTTATTATGGATTATACTCGAGCTGTGTAACTATACAGTGCTATTCAAAAGTCCCCTCCCCCCCTCGTATATTTTGAACGGCTACACTTACATTAATAAAATTTGGAGAGTGGAAATAAAGTGTTGTAAACTTCTCTAAGAATGGTAACAGGTGACGTAATAGTAATAGATGACGTCACAGTGCTACTCTGGCCAATAATTTTAAATAGGACCTTATGGCAAGTGATATCTCGTTTGAAAGGCATTGACATTGGCCACATAGCCATATTTATTTTGTTTGGGCTCAAACGCCTCAAACTAATTTTGACAGATAAATTAAATAAAGAGCAAAATTATTGGAATTATTTTTTAAAATTCAATTAATTAAATATCAACAATGGATTCTTATAGCAAGTATTCGAAATGTGCTCCGACTACTTGCTGACAGTAATACATCCTATTAGTAAACTCATGTGGTTCAAATGTATCAGCTGAAATTGCATTGCATTCTTCAATAATTCTTTCTTTCAAAACGCCAATGCTATCTGGTGCAGTAGTATAAACCTTGGATTTCAAGTACCCCCATAGAAAAAAATCTAATGGTGTCAGATCTGGTGACCGACGTGGCCATTCTATAGGACCTCGCCGGCCGATCCATCTACCTCGATATTCTTCATCCAGGTAACGTCTTACTGCACCATAATAATGTGCAGGAGCACTATCTTGTTGAAATGTTATTTCCAGATGGCCGAATTCATCTGGATTATCTTCCAGAATTTCAAGTATTAACGTCTCAATTGCATTTTGTAACATCTCCAGATATACTTCACCGCCTAAATTTAAATTTAGGAAAACAGGACCAACTATGTGGTTTCCCAAAAAACCTGCCCAAACATTGACTTTTTCTGGAAATTGGGTATGTTGTTCACGAAAGTTGTAAGGATTTGTATCACTCCAATATCTTACATTTTGTGTATTCACATTTCCATTGAGGCAAAAAGTACTTTCGTCACTAAAACAAATTGTTTTTTTGTAATGTGGGTTTTGACTGATTTTATTTGTCATACATTCACAGAATTCGAGTCTTCTGTCGGGGACGTCATCCGAAAGGTGGTGCACCATTTTTAACTTGTATGGATGGAATTCAAAACTCTCTGTACTGTACTTCTACTTACTTCACAGATGGACGCAACTTTAATTGAAGAGGAAGTAGGGTTTACTACCATTTCAGCAACTATATCAATTTTTTTATCATCACTAAATGTTGGTCGACCAGATCGTTTGGCATCTTGAACACTACCTGTTGCTTCAAACTTGTGAAGAAGCTTCCTCAAATAAGCTCTCGAGATAGGGCGATCTGGGTATCTCTCATTAAATAAACGTTCTGCTTCATGGAGTTTCTTTCTAGATTCACCAATTATTAAGATAGCTGCTACTTTGTCGGCTTGAGTACGTACTATTTCGCCTATGTAAACTCTTAAACGTCTCGTTAAACAATAATAAAATTAAATATTTAAGCTATTTAGGAAAACTTGGCAAAGCAACAAATACTATTGACAACTAACCAGAGGCGGACTGAAAAATCTTCAATATTTAAATGTGAAATAATAATTTTGGTATTTATTTAATTTATCCGTCAAAATTAGCTTAAACCCAAACAAAATTAATATGGCTATATAGCCAATGTCAATGCCTTTCAAACGAGAGATATCACTTGCCATAAGGTCCTATTTCAAATTATTGGCCAGAGTGGCACTGTGACGTCATCTATTACTATTACGTCACCTGTTACCATTCGTAGAGAAGTTTACAACACTTTATTTTCACCCTCCACATTTTTATTAATTTAAGTTTAGCCGTTCAAAAGATACGAGGGGGGGGAGTGGACTTTTGAATAGCACTGTACATTGCCACTGGATGAATACTTGCGATGAGAGCTGATAGAAAAATCCTACTGTTATTGCTGAATAAAAATATGGAATAGAGATTTATCGAAAAATAAATTTTTTATTCATGAAATGTTGTCATATTAGAGTTTCGGGAGTAGACGGTCGATTAGCACCTAATACTTATCGTTCTGGTGTACTTCAATTAAATCTACTCAATTTTTTGTTAATTGCTCCTATTTCGTTGAGTTTTGGCCTTCAAAAATCAACTTATTTTCGGAATATCGCTATTCAGATAGAATGAACTTTTTTCTTCGAACTTAGATTTGCTTTTTGGGTTGGCAACTTGAACCGTAGTCCCCCTTTGACATTTTTGTCAAGAAATCAGGAACTCCAAAACTGAGTCAAGTCGTCTGGGTTCCACAGACACTTGAAGATGAAAAACAAGTCAATTTAGACGTATTTAACTTTGCTCTTCCTCAGCATACTCAACGAAAGATTCCAATTTTTTATTATATTGAACAACCTCTCTGTTTAATTCACTAACCTACTTAGAACAAAGTTTAATTATTTAATTGTTTCGAAAGGGGGCAAAGTGTTATACTTTATACTGTGCAGTGTGTTGTTAAAATGTAGGTCACTCATTAACAGCTAATAGGCGTGTAATGACTACTCCAAAATCATGAAAGTACCTTTTTTTACCGATAATTTTATTGTTTCGCTGCATTAAACAATAACTTCTTAACCTCCTCCGTTCATCTGGACGCAATATAATCACAGAACATGCAGCTTTTACGTAGAACTGTCTCTTTCTTTGTAGAAACGTTTTACGACAAGGCAATTTTTTATACGCAATTTTTACGATGTAAGTAGTCATACAGTAGACGGACAGTCTTCACAAGGGTATTTAAAATGCTTCATACCCAATAAACGAAAATTTCAAACAACGTGTGTGAACTATTTTTTTACATCAAACAATTAAAAGGCGATAAAATTTACTTAACGATAATTGTGGCGTCCAGTGACGTACACTTTACACGTCTGTGAGATCACGCTCGGATTATTTTGTACATTGAGATCTTGGCATTCTGGAAGCCTGTCCTAAACTAGGAGGAGCATTTTGAGAAACCTCATTCACACCACTAGAAATTACTAGATTGAGAGCACGATACACTTACTCACGGTATGCTAATTTCTACTCCAAATTGCGTCCGAGCCGCGCAGTTACGTCACGCGGGAACCAGAAATTTACACCCACCTCTCAACAGTCTTTCGATTCATAGTCTTTTCATGCAATACAAGGTGTTGTTAGCTTTAATTTCAATTTTACTTGAGTTGATTCGTTTATTTGGAATTTTATTACCCACTAATTTACTTTTATTAGTGTTATTTAATACTGTTTTATAATATAAGGCTATTTTTGTTATGTATATACGATTGGGGGAACTAAATGGGAAAATCAGTTTTCAAAACTGCCTGAAAAAACTGGACAAGAATATGTCAAAATTTACAAATTTCAAAAAATGATTCTAAATATAAGCTTTTCCTACTCCAATACTATAAGTTATTAATTAAATGCCAATTTTCAGTTTTGAAATGATACTCATTATAACACTGGTATTCATTATAAAACTTAAAATTGACCAATAGGAATCTAGATTTTTGAATAACCAAGTAGGCAGACCCAATATTTTCTGTAGAATGTCAAGAAAAGACCAAAAGAAATGTCGAGCACCATACCAAAAGTACTTAATGACCAAGGTAAATACATATTTAAACATTTTAATTTTTGTTTACAATAATTTATTACTAATCTTGTATAACAGTAACATACCCATATACGTTTTATGTGGTCCCGTAGGGTGGTTCGAGACCCAGTTTGTGCATTTTTTTGAATATTTTTTTAAATCAAATTTCTTTTTCGTAGAAAAAATAGTGTATGCAAGTTTCATGTAATGGTTATTAATACACTCGCATTAACCATACGAAACTCGCCTTTGGCTCGTTTCGTATCCCAGTGACATCTTTGTTAAGGAGTCTTGTATAATAAATAAAATATAATGGTAGAAATATGAAATATAAAATATTTATAATGTAATGGTGTGTTTTAATTTTGCCCACCCATAAATATTTCTGTTACAAATCTTTTTAAAATGTGAAAAATATAAATTACCTACATATTTTTACACGTTTTGTACATTGTTAACTCCCAGCATCATTGTACTTACGAAAAAAAGATAGCTAAGTTACTGATAATAAAGTAATGTTTCATATTATATCTGAACAACCATGTCGCATTTAAATAATCATTCATAAAGTGGAAATATGCATGGAAATTAAACACAAACAGAGTATTTCCCATATATTTAGCATTGTACCTTACCGATTGAGATTCCCACATGACGTCACACGCTGTCGTCTGCATGCGCAAGAACATACCGTGAGTAAGTGTATCGTGATTAAGAGTGTGTTCCTATAGGGTCGTGTTCAGACTTTTGAAACACAGAATTGATTTCTAAACTCACTGAATACGTTAAGTGCTGGAACGGCAGTTGTAAACAACTTGTGACATGCACCAACTAGAGAGGTATAGTGTAACTAATGTTAATGTGATGACCTTGAATTGTATTACAAATTGTATGCAGGTTAATTTTAATCCACTATATTGCTTTGAATTACATTTGAAGAGCATCATTTCACAATATTCGAATTTATAAAAAAAATGTATGCGCGCCATTGGGCGGATTTTTCCTTCAGAGGGATTAAGAATATGGGTCATAACATTAACAATAGTTATAATATATTTTGGTTCAAAATATTGATGGCAGTCTTATTGACTTATACATCTTCCATGCTGTTGGAACCGTGTTGGGAGAGGGTCAAAACAAAAATGTATCGTACATGATAGTTACAGACGCACAGTCCAGTAACTTACTTGGCCAGATCAGATCCTAGCTCGAATTCTATATCCCGGCCTAAAGTTGACCGGCTCTCTACTTTTCGTGAAATGGATCAAGTGGACTTTGTTTCACATAAGAAGAAGCTACTGTCTTGCACAGAAATCAAAATCGGTATTGTTTATCTATGGCGCCTCGTAACGACAGTCTCATACCACAGTATAGAAACGAACCAGTAGTATAACTCTTATAAATTTCATTCATAAATGGCCAGAGCTTTTGATGACCTTGAACGGATCGCTTTACGATTCATTTTCCCATAGGCGTAGGTGGCATAAGTTTTAAAATGACGTGAACGTGTTAAATGTTTTTTCTCAAATATTGTAGAACAGTACACTGATGAGTGAATAAAACAATAGTCTTATAAAAAGTATTTGTTGGTTTTTCCATATTACAATTTTCATTTTGTTATGATTTTTAAAATTTTCATTGACAAATAATGTGTAATATAGTCGTACAGTGAAGAAAAGTTTTCATTAAATATTTTATTGGAAAATCAACACAAGCATGTACAAACTGTTTTTGACTAATATTTATAAGTGATTTAACAATATTATATTCCGTAGCAACTTTCTCAAAATTCATTTGGAATAATGTTTCTAATAATGAGATGTATTGTACAAAATTTTCATACGGTATATTCAAGTTTCCAAGAGTATCCTTATTCGTATTTTTATAAGCTCTAAGGTAACAGTATAAAGACGAATCGTCTAAATTCTGATACGCTTGTGAATACGTCTCACATACGCTGCATGTATGAATTTCCGAACATTTTTTAATTAAATAACCACCAAATTGGAAATGGAATAGCCTTTTTTCAAAGAAGTTCTCTTTGATGATGTTGCATAATCATGTCTGGTTCAAAAACGATGACTACTATTGTATAGAGTTTCTATTTTTGGCATCAAGTCAGGGCTATCGCATGCTTCGAGCCAAGCTTTAGCTCTGAAACAAAAACAACAAATTAAATCAATGCGTGAAACTAAGGCTCATTAATGTAATATGAAGATCAAATAATAAAGTATTATACTTTTCGTATGAAAATACAAACAGTTTCTCACTCTTCTGAATCCTTTGGAAAACGGTAAAATTTTCCATCACAATTATAATATTTATTGTTACATCCACGAACTTCACACACACACTATCTGTTTTCTTTTTTTTAATGGTATCCATTGCAAAAAATGCTTATAAACTATAAAAATAATACCAAAACCCCGTAAAAATATAAGCTGTAGGTAATGAATAACTTTATTCCCAAATTCACCACTGGCACTTTGGTTGGATCGCAGCACAGCACTGGCCGCCGGATGAGATACTCATCCGAACGACGTTGTAGGTCACAGAGAGCTCGGCAGTGTAACGTCACGAGATAACATACTGGTTCGTTCCTATACTGTGCTCATACCATTGGTGTTACAAATGACAATCGCCAATCGTTAATTGGAAGTATGCATATTTTAGTGATACCAAGTATTTTCATATATCAGTGTCTATTGTATGTGAAAATACCTCGAAAAACTTCAAAGAACTCCCAAATACGTTTTATTTAAAATGTATATACAATAAATACATTTTCAATATACCAATTTTGTTTCAACTTACATAATGGGAAAACGTTACGCTACTGTTTTGGAGTCGAATGTCAATTTTACAATATGGCGCTGGTTTTGGCAACAAGTCTACGCATAAGACTGCAACGTCAAGAGGGTTCTTTTTACGTGAAACGGTGTCTACTTACTTGATAAAATTATGTCGGATATTTAACACTTCTGTCTTGACACAAATGTCAAATGTAAACGCACCTGAATTACCATAGACAGCAGATTTATGGAAGGGCAAATAATAAAAAATTGTAAGTCTATTTCTCATGTATTAATCTTGATAAATAACGAATCTCCCGCAATGTACTGATGACTAATAGACGTTTGCAATGTGTAAAAAGTTACCTACAATACAAATGTTACCTGTCTACATAACCAACTATCTCGAGAGCTCTTGATCGCGCTTTTAAAGAAAAAAAAATATATTTCACATCCATGTTCTAGTTGATTGATTGCTTCTCACTTGGAACAATCAATTATAAATTTACTTTTGTAATATTTTGTCCGATAAATAAATATTTTTTTTGCAAAGGTATTAGACCTTGGGAAATTATCATGCATTGTTTATAAACTACTAAGAAATTATTTTCATTGTTTTAACTACTCACATTTATAATTATCTTGCTGTACCTAATTTATTCATCAGAGATCGTTGGAGTGAAATATTCCGAAGAAAAATTTGAAGCAATAATATAAATAATTAACCATCTGAAGGTTTGTGTTCGAATTTATTACATTCTTGCAGATTCCGCTGCTTTCCACCAATTCATGTCCCCTCCATCTATCCTATCACTTTGTCTCGCGTCTTTTTTGGTCTGCCTTATTTGTTTGCTGCTCTCCAAACCCTCTTTACTGGCCTTTTTTCGCTCATTCCTTGAAATTGTCCCCTTTTAATCGATGTTGATATTTTTCTGCTCCCTCTGTCTCTTATCACTATTTTTGTTTATTAATATGCTATTTTTTTTTTTCACTACTCAGTTCCACAGATTTTTGTTTATTTCCAGTGAAGGTTTGTGATTTCATATTGTTTTTTATAATTGTGTTTTCACAGATTTTTTATACTGATCTTATCCTACCATATTATATTCCTTTGTTTGTGAATAATGCTCAAAATTTCTCAAAAATTTCCTCCGAAAATGTCCAGTCTTTCCGCGATCTCCAATCTGATCGGTTTTTCCATTACTATCAACAGTATTTTCATAGTTGTACCACCAAAACCATCTTAATAGCCGTGCATTATTTAGTCATCTTGTGTGCTTTTTGGGTGGAATTAACTGGTTTTGACTGACTTCGAGCACCGTTGACCATTTCTGTCTGTAATTACGTGGTATCACTAAGGAGTGAAAACTCAACCTCAAAAGCATTAAACTTGATGGGAATGAGGTTGAATGGAGACAAGAAGTCGAGTCTCTAGGTATGACTCTAGACTGTAAAGTCCTGTGGAAATAACACGAATAGGAGATTTCATTCGAAGCATAAATGGCTCTAATGGTGTACAGGAATTGGGCAGGGAGAAATTGGGGCAGTAACCCAAAAATTCTAAGCTAAATGTACACAACAAGAAGGAATGGGATTCAAATACCATTACCTGACTTGGAAATGATTCCATTCAATGGTACATAGACGGCTCAAAAGAAAAAAACTGGGATAGGAGCGTACGTACTAGAAACGAGGCACTCTGGAAGCTTCGTAAAAACCCCAAGTATCTTTCAAGCGGAAATTCACGCTACCTATAAGAAAGTGTGTCTATATAGTAGGGCTAAGGCAATGAAATATTCTTCTGGGTGACTACAAGATCAAACGAATGCATAAGTCAAAGTAAAACTGCACTAAGTGTTTTAACATGAATCCTAACGGGACATTGTCGTCTGAATGGGCACCTGAAAAAGCTCAAAATAGTAGAAAAAGAATGTAGATTCTGTGACATGGGAGAAGAAACTACTATTCACATACCTGCGAACTGCACAGCAATTCAGAATCTTGGGACACAGCTTCTAGGATATTACTGGATAGAAGAGGGACATTTCCATGAGTTAGAGCCTGCAAATATCCTAGCCTGTACAAAAGATCTTTTAGGTCTCAGTAAAATCACCCCTATATACATGTATACACAATAATGTAATAATTTGATAGTTGAAGCAATATTAACAATATTTTGTCCAATAATTGTGCAATTTCCAGTGAAAATTCAACTGAAATCGTAACTCAGGTGAAGTGAGATACTACATCTGCCAACCACAAGAAAACACATCAGTATTAATGCCTAGAAAATAGTGAGGCATTAGTTTGAGCCGCCAGTTCTTGATGCAGTAGGCGCTTGTATTTTAATGTTTCATTATAATAGTGACAAAATATTGTTACGAAATCGAGGAAAGCATAACGCAGAAAAATGGCATTGTGTGAATGAGTTTCAGATCATAGAACAATCCATGATTTTCTATATAAACATGAATTATATGGATTGTCAGTATTTTAAGTACTCATTTAGACCACCATTGGAATTTTCTCTGGTCTCCAGTCGCTTATTAGATAATTTATATCAAATTATAGTATTGGATTATAGATGATACCATTTTCTCCAGCACTATCATATTCGATAACTTCATTTTCACTTACTTGCTTCATTAACTCGTGGTACGCCAATGAAGGTACGATTATATAATATCATTACAAAGAGAAAATTATTTTCCTGTCGGCCCCGTTTCGTTGCTTATTTTTTGCTAACATCTGTAAAAATAAATGATTTTCAGCTGTGTCGCGTGGAATAGTTTTTCGAAAGAGTTACCAATTATTCATTCTTGTAATTGGTTTAAAATTTTCTCGAAATACATACCAAGACTGTCCTTAATTAATTTGTTGGGTTTTAAAGACAACAATTAATTAAAGGATACAACTTTAACAAATTTTGTTTGAGAATGAACATTTCAATAATAACGAAATTTGCTATTTTTACGCTGAGATGATGATTGTCCTATTCAAAACTATTGGCCAGAGTGGCACTGTGACGTCATCTATCACTAATACGTCACCTGTTACTATTCGTAGAGAAGTTTACAACACTTTATTTCCACCCTCCAAATTTCATTAATGTGAGTGTAGCCGTTCAAAAGATACGAGGGGGGGAGGGGACTTTTGAATAGCACTCTATATATATAATGACAGTTATGTTTTATAAAATTAGGATACATCGAAGAAGAAAAAGAGGGGAATGTCGAAAATATATTTAATATTTCCATAAAACGCCTTTTATGAGCTTTTCTCTTATAAATTTCCAGGGGAAATCTCTTTTCAAAGACCAGCAGTAATCTGCTATTATGTGACAATCCCATCGACCCTGATAGCACATTGAGAATTTTCATGAATATATTCGTAATCTGGGCACTTGAAAACGTTAAAATTCGCGATGATATCCAGGGCAACAGAAAAAAAGTTTATTTTTGTAGAGCTGTGTTATTTTTATTGTCAGCTTAATAATTATAAAATTACCAACCGTGATTTGAATTTATATTTCAATGATAGACCAAACTACAAGATCAATTTGAAAAATAACAAAATTTAAACAATTTGTGTTATGTTGAGACATTGAATGAAAGTCAATTATAATGGTTAGTTTTTATAGACTTTAATCCCAGTATTTTCAGTTAGGAAAAGAAGCTGGTAATTATTAATTTCATAGTCTTTTCGAATTTGGCTGAATTCGATCCTGATGATCAAATTTGAGGTTAGCTATATGACAAAATAGCAAATAAAATTAACGACACCCAAAACCGGTATATACGTCACAAAAGCACACCAAGAAGGCTAGTGTATTTACTATAGGTACCTACTTGAGAGTAATCACAAAAGTGTTTCTTCTGGATGAATTAGCTGTTTGTGCCAGTTGCACCACGTTTTTGTTAAGTGATGCTCAGTTTTTTCCTAAAATATGATTAAAGTTATTCCATGTACTGAAAAAATCGTACTTCATGCTCTTTTGAAGTAAGGAAGAGGTGGTGATATGCTCCATAAACTGCGCGGACTTGATTTAATGGAAAAGTCTTCCTTGCCTTAGTCTAAGCATTTGTAGCACATTTTCTATTAGCAGCAACTCTTTTTCACAGGATCTGCTTTTGTACTAGCAGGTAAGCAGATACCATCGGAAAAAACATGTTCAGCATCGAAATTAGGCGCTGGATAACCTGCTTTCTTTGTGTGTGTACTGTACACTTACACTGTACATAAGGCATTTCTTCTGGGAACCATTCACCAATTGTTTATGTTGTGAGCTTCGTGAAATATGGAGTGTACACCTAGTTTTCATTCCAGTATTTTTCTTATAAAAAGCTTTTTTGAAATCTGCATAATTATAATCCAATCGATGCAGTGAAAACTTTCATTATATCGAAAATTAGTTCGCAAAGTGTTAATAAAGTTGTTGTTTGCTCGATAATACTACTTTAGTTGTGTGGTAATTAGAATTTTTTGTTAAAAACTCAAAAAACAAAAATACCAAAAAACAGTTTATTTGTCCATATTTTTTTTGGTTATATGTTAAAAGTTAAAAGATTTCCATGTGTCTTAAATTGGTAGTAATTTGCGCCAACTCAATGTTCCTTATTCTTTTTTTGTCACTCACTATTTGAGATCTTTAATAATAAAATAATATAAATAAATAAATGTTTGAAACATATTTGGATTGACATATTTAAACTGACATATTTCAAAAGTTTCAATGAATTCCACTTTATATTTGTTTTCAATAGTTACAATTAAGTGATTGCAGAAAAAATGTTGTATGTATTACGAGCAATAACGTAACATTATTACTTTCGAGTAATTACCGTATCACTTTTCGCTCTTAATACATAAGTAACTATTTTCCACTACTAGCTGTGAAGTTGACGATTATTGCTTCTTCTAGCCAACTGAGAAGTTGAATTTTAGTCGCGTCATTATACGCGAAAAAAATTTTTTTTTTCGGGCAGCACCGATCGGAATGCGGTTTTCGGTATTTTCTTGCAAAAATTATTTGTAAAAAAGTTACCTAGTTTTTATTTGTCCAAAATCAGAAATTGCATTGTTGCAGCCAAAAATGCATTCACAAAAGTGAAGGTTGAAGATTAGAGGTTATATTTTGGTCTCGTTGACAGGTAGGATCATATAATTAGATAATAAATAGTGATAGTGACATATCATGAACGATACAATTCATGTTCATATTAACATTAACAACCTCAAAAACTCGAAATTTAGAGTCAACTAGCATTGAAGAATTGATTTGGCGTTAACATTTATCTCTTTTTTTTTCAAGTCTCAAGGATAGGATAAGTACAGATATTATTGTTCTATCAAAACTCAGCGTTATAACACCGCTCAGAGGAATCATTTGATTCAGTACATGGAGAGCCATTAAAATTTTGCGGCAGGAAAATTTTGTGTAAAAGATGGGAAGGACTTATAAAACACTAGATTAGACACTATACACAATATAGTTACTCTTCAAATATTAAAAAGTCTGTGTTGCTAAGTCTCGGCTTGCGCCTCGACTTAGCAATCTTCACAGTCGTCCAGGAATGTTAAGCTTTTCCTACCCGGTAAACAATGTACTATTTTCGAATGCATTTTTGGCTGCAACAATGCAATTTCTGATTTTGGACAAATGAAAACTAGGTAACTTTTTTACAAATAATTTTTGCAAGCGAATGCCGAAAACCGCATTCCGATCGGTGCTGCCCGAAAAAATTTTTTAAGGCCCTTTTTCGCGTATAATGACGCGACTATTTCTCTATTGGTGGTTAATAATTTTCCAAAGTCAATAATGGACAAATTCGAGTATTTTGAGAATTCAGGGGTAGTAGTTTAACAAAAACTTGTGCAACATAATTTTGTATACCTAGGAGATTCTCTTTATCATATTTGCTGCTTGAAATTATCGGTCAAGATAAAATTATTTGAATAAAAATGCCATTTGTTCAAATTTCGCGCTCAACCTAAAATGGCTTGTGACACAAAGAGTACGTTCATTACATATCGAAAACTGACAGTGTACTTGTCAGTCAGACGGCGGAGCTCCTCGCGAAGTACGTTCATAATATATCAAAAAGTGACAGTGTACTTGTCAGTCAGACGACGAGGTAAACACTTCTCGTGGTGCGTTTTTGTCGTAAATTTGGCAAGTAGTGGAGAACATTGTATATACTATTATTTTCAAATCCCATATCATCTCACAGATCACTTAAACTTTTGTAATAAATTCTCGTTATTTGAGGAAGAAAATTAAATCCACCTATGGAATAATAATAATCCACATAAACGTACACAACATGATGTAATTTATAAAGAATGCTGATGCCGACATGTCATGTAATTTTCTCAATGGCAGATATAGTGTACTGGTATTAATTTATTTTGTTTGTACCACTTTAAGTCATTCAAGTAGTAATTTAGTTTTTAATTACTGTTAATGGACTTGGAAGTAAAGTTGTAATATTTCGAATCTTTTGTCTAGTCACTGAGTTGCAGGAATTAAAATAACTGCAGAAATTTTAATTAAAAGGAGTTTCGGGTAGCTTTTTCCCATTCAATTTTATACAGTAGACAAAGCGTCAGGAATTATTATCGATTAAAAAGTATTAGTATCAATCGAAATTCTAATCATCAACTTAATACTTATAATTTTCATCACAATTACAATCATTTTCAACATTGTAAATCTTTGCATATATTCCAATAAAACTATCGATTAAAATATCAAACAATTAATTCAATTTGCTTTACTCAATTCGCTTCATTTATTGGACTTTTCAATTCAATAGTCTTTGCTGGATCTGTGAATATTTATTACACTTCGCACTCGTCTAGGCATACTGAGAAAATAATTGTCTATCCCATCTTGTGGGAGTTGATCTCATAGATATAGAATAAAACGTCTTTTAGTTGTACTTTCATTAAAACATCATAAGCATCAGTTTAAATTGATTATTTGGTGTGGCATTATAGGCGACCAGCTACAATTGCCTTAAGATTTTAATGAATATTCCTATTTATTTATTTTCTTAATAACTTCAGTGATATTTTGAGTAATAAGTCACTAGATATAAGGATGAGAATATACTTCATGCAGGATGGAGCTCCACCTTATTTTCCATTTCCGGTTGATTGTTATGTTGGACATACAGATCGCGAAAAGTCTATTCGACCCATACGATGTGCGTACGACAGTAGACAAAGAAAATATGAGGAAAACTGCTTGAAAGAGAGAGAAGAATAACTATTCGAAGTCAGCGTTGGGCGTGTCTTCAGCTCCAGCTACCAATCTGATATGAAAGCAGCGTTGCCAGTTTAGAAAGTTTGGTACTTTTAAGACGGATAAATCCGTATTTGGAGAAAATCGAGATTGGCATATTAATGACTTTTGAAAAATAAGTGAGATGAACACAAAAAAGAATAAATTAATATGGTTCAAGAAAAAAATTGGACAAATGACAATCTGCAATAGATAAAATCTATACACTGCTTTCAATTGAACAATGTTAAACATTGTTGCCGAAAAAAATTGCGAATAACTTACCTATACAAATAAATACATTTGGCAACAGCTGACTGCGCACAATGATTCTTCTCTCTCTTTCAAGTAATTTTTCTCTTATTTTCCTTGTCGTACTTGTGTGAATCGTATGGCTCGAATAGACGTTTCGTAATCTGTATATGTGGAAAAATGGCTAAACTATATTTGTCAATTTTCGTTAGTTTCCAGGAGATCAGTCTAAAGTAGCAAACTCAAGTATAAATTTAGGGATGAATGTATTGGTTAATAATTTTTAGAAACTTCAGGGAGCTGGAAAAAGTTTCAAGGTGTGAATTATGAAGGTAGTTGGTTTGCCACGTTTTTTAATAATTTTGATATTTTAAGCGTATTCGGTTCTGCTATCTTATAATTCAATCTTATATATTTATCTATTAAAATGGAAAAAGGGAAATATGAATCAAGATTTGTGAACTTAATGATAATTTAAATTTTCCTTAAAAGTGAAAATTGCGTTTTTATCTCTAAACATAACAATCTAATCTTCGAATTCCGAATCTAAAGTATCACCACCTAATTCACCACACTCCTTTGCATTGGAAGTGGTTGGTAAACCAGAATGTTTTTTTCTCTTAAATTTAAAATAGTTATTTGTATACTATTGAATTGAATCCTATACATAAAGAAGATAGTAAAACCAATTATGATTATATAATATATGTAATTGCCATCTTAAAACAAATTATAGTGTTGGGTTTATGGAAACTAGTGAAAATATATATGCCTACATATTTAGTATCGCCATCTTTGAAACTAGCGCATATCAGCATGATTGATTGTGTCAATAAACAATATATTCACATATAGCTTATTGCACCTTTTTAAACAAATTGCAACCATGGACTTATAAGGAGACAATAATAGGTATATAAGGCATTAAGGTATTACCAACCTAAGTAGTCCCTGTTATCAACATATTTGTTCTTGACACTCATCAATTAAACAACACAGAAATATGTGAAGCATACCTTTTATTATATTATGATATGAAGTCCACAGTTTATGCCAACAAAATTAATTCACGAGTCGAACTGACAAAAACACACTGAAATTATTAATGAGAAATGAAAAAAAGTTCAAATCCAACGTCCTGTATCTTCTTCTTCGGATCTATTTCATCAGAGGACATTTGATCCTATATCGCCATACTTTGAACTAAATAATCCTCCACTAGCATATGTTCCAGTATTCATAAATCACCCTGTATATTAGTGGTGTCGGCTCCAGTTTTGTTTGATTGCCTAACTGCAAACTTTTTCATGGAAAATCAGAGAGAATTTTATAAAAGAAATACTGATTCATTTGAGAAAAGTGGTTATAAAAACATATGACAATGAGCTACCATAAAAAGTACGCTAATTTGTCACTGTCGAGGGCCACCCAAGAAGCTGGAAGTTGGCACTGCTCCATTTGGTGACTTACGTTAAATTGGTTGGTCAGTGTCGCCGAAGGGTGTACCTACCTATGAGAAATCTATAAAAATTCATAATAATTTAAATTCAACTGTTCTGCAACTAAATTAGTTGGGTCCTAGACAATAGGCATGATGACAGTCAATAAGAATCACTGGAATATTGATTTGAGACAATTATATAAGATACAGAGATTCTAAAGAAATCACTTATTCTTATTTTACATGTATGATTACATTTATTTTAGTGACAATATAAGCACAAAATTTAACCATCCGCCATCTTATCTCAAACACCAATCAGAAGAGAGTGACGTCGTACTTTCGCAAATATCTATGATCCGAACATCTGTTTTGAATTTACTTTGTTGTTTGATGGTTTTGCTTGGTTCATGTGTCAAGTGTTTGAAGTTTGACTCATAGAGAAATATAATATGTCTATGGTTTGACTTTGACGACTTTACCACAGGACACAGATCATAGATAACTCATCGACACAGATCGCCTATAAATGGTATTTACGAATTGATGATGTCATAGACAGACGCCACTACTATTCTAGCTTTTTGGCGTATAATTTGAAATGTGTTTTTTAAAGTTGTATTTGCTCTTTAAAAACTTTTTCTCTTACAAAAATACATTTATTGTAGATAAAGTATATACGTGAGAATATCATGGAGCAGTTTTTCAAAATCAGTCATCATGCCTATTCCAGGACACTCCTAGGACATTTTTGAGGTCCAGCACTAACACATCCAGGACAATCCTTGCGCACCCATGAAGATTCTATGGCCGAATCCTTCCTTTTCTCCGTTTTGTAAGCTAGCAGTTGTGCTTCTACTGCTAGTCAGAATTTTATTCCAACAGGTATCAAGAGGCAGTGAACATGAAGTTTAAGCATCATTGAATTTGATATCACAAATTGGCGTTTAGATCTATTTTAAATTACAACTGAATACTGGAAGTGAAAAAACACAGCGTGTCCAAGGATATGGTATCCTATATAGGTGAAAAATGTTAAAATATTAGTTTTAGTGGAAAATGTAATTCTTGATAGAAAGTTTTGTTTGTACTGAATCACATAAAAAAAAATTCAAGTTTTTCAAAACGCGTTTCATTTTATAGCCAGTCTTCTGAAAACCATGGAGGTAATACAAAATAGAGGCAACAAACCATAGGCCACTGTGTAAGTGGGAATGTCCGTCCAAACTCCGGTGAGAGGGAAAAAGACAGATGATCGGAGGTTTCTCTGTCTTTATCTGTGTATACATTTGCGCTATTAGATAGAGACAGCCTAAGCCTCCGAATTTCTATCTCTCTCTTAGATCCTGATGGATTCAGAGCTGGCTTGTTGCCTCTATATGTACAATCTCTATGATGAAAACCGTATGAATTTTTGCATTAATTCGAAACAATGTATCAATCTAGTTAGTGTAACTGTCAACTTAGTGTAACTGTCAACTTTTATAAATAATTTTGAAATCGTCATTCTTCAATACCTTTCAATTACCTGTGGCCCTTGATCCAGCCTAGAGTGACTCCGTTGTTGCTACAGGCTTCGATCAGGGACAGGTGACACTCCAGTACTGGGCCTGATAGGTGATACGTGATCTGTTCAGGGCTTATAAGGAGACAATAATAAGTATATTCGGCATTGAGGTATTGCCAACCTAAGTAGTATATCTAGCATACCTTTTATTATATGATATGAAGTCCACAGTTTATGCCAATTCGCCATACTTTGAGCATGATAATCCGCCACTTGCATATGTTCCAGTATTCATAAATCACCCTGTATATTAGTGGTGTCAACTCCACTTCAGCTTCCTGCTGAAACATTTCCAATAACTATTGGTAGGTAGGTACTTTAATTTTTGATTTAATTTTAAATTCATAATGGTAGATGAATTTAACTATACATGATGCGACTGATTGACTACAGAGTATTTCTGTGATATTTGACAACAATGTTAACTATTCCACAAAAAGTATATCTTATTAAGTGTTATGTAATTGGGAAAGTTTCGTACCAGTATGCAATTGCAATTGCAAAATTTCACGAAAAATTTCCAGATGTATCCATTATGCGGTGTATATTGAGAAAATTAATTCATATAGCTTCCATTAAACTGGCTAAACAAGGTTTTGATAGACAGATAGACAGGTTTTGAGAAACTTGAATTTTATTCCATTTAGTTGGATTTGAAAACTTTTTACCTAGAAAAACATTTTTCACCTATAGAATACCCTATCCGTGGACACGCTGTACCTATACACATAGAGAAATCGTCAATTTCAACTATATATTTAAAATGTTTGGTACCATAATAATAAGTGAATATGGGATAATTTGCTTTTGATATTGGTCAAGACTTTGAAAGTCCCACTCACAAAGCTTCCATTCATACGAGAATTTTAATTTTTTCAATACAAAAAAAAATCCGTTTTAAAGCAACGCCGCTGATTATCGTGTAGACAATTTACTAAGAATTAATAAAGTAAATATAGACCCAAGGCATTAATCAACCAAAGTTAAAAAAAAGTGTGCTTGGTAGTCGACAAATTTATAGAGTGATTACGTCTATACACTGTATGATTATAGTTGCTGTCATAAAAATAATATTCACATCGTGTCTGTCACTAACAAGCAATAACGTTCATTTCATTTCTATTCATTTGTTGATTTTAGCCATAAGTGTATGTCTAGGCTGTATGTCTGGCACTAGTGCGTAAAGAAAATTACTATTAAACTTTTTTATTTTAATTAAAAATTCGCTAGTAGAAAAAATATTGTATGCAATTCGTGTGTAAAGACCTTTTTTTCTACTCATGTGATTGTCGCATTCGCCTGCGGCTCATGCGACAATATTCACATTCGTCAAAAAAAAGGCTACTTTACACACTAGTTACATAAATAACTATTCTATAAACAAATATATACACAACGAATTCTAATTTCAGGTGGTGTGCAATCCGAAGAAATGCATTCTTCTCGAGGTTCTTCAATTTAAAATAGGTGTTATTAGAATTTTAAAAATAACAGAAAATATTCTTCACTATGTCTGACACTTCTGTCAAATTTACTGACAGCACAAAAGGTTTCATACAACAAACGACTAAATTCAAGGCAACTAGATAATTACGTAGCTAAAAAATAATGTTAAAATGAAAAGCCCATTTAAAAAGCATTGGTCATTTACGCACGCTTTTGGGTGTTATAATGAAAGTCCTATATAAAAAGCGTTGTTCATTTACGCACGCTTTTCAACGTATGTATAATATATGATTTCACACATTTTTTTGGTTCGTAAATGACTAATTTTAAAGGTGGTCGTAGATAAAATATATTATTTTTACGATCACTATGAACAGTATACAAACGGACAGCTTTCAAAGCTACTAATTCCCTACGGTGCCAGAAAGTGATGCGGAAATTTTCTGTACCGCACACTGCATATGCGTAAAAGACAGCAACGAACTAATTATACTGGCTCTGCCACACATATATCTTAGGATGCTGCGTTTTTTGACAGATAGTTTGACGATTGCTATTTAAAATGTGATTGATTTTGTCATGTACTCGCAAATTATAGATCATGCAGGCTTTTAATTTGAATATTTGGTAGACTCCGTTACTCGTGAAAAGAACCCTCATGAAGTTGCAGTCGTATGCGCAAACTTGTTGTCAAAACCAGCGCCATATTCTAAAATTGAAATTCGACTTCAAATCAGTAGCGTAACGTTTTTACATTCTGTAGGTTAGCACAAAATTAGATTCTGTCAGCCTTGACTGTGGATAATTTTTTCTTTAACACCAATAAGGTTTTAGTAGGCATGGTTTTATTTAAAAAAACACACGACACTCACAGATGAACTGGGTAGACGCCTTAAAATATTCAAAAATCAGAAATATTCGATAGTAAATGATTGATTCAAACACAACTCAATGCCAATAATGGAATAGCTGTTGGCATGAAACATCTTTTGTAACGCCAATGGTATGAAACGGTCGTTACGAGGAGACATAGGTAAACAAGACCGATTTTGGGTTCTGCGCAAGTCAGTTGGCAAACTTCATGTGGCTTCTTCTTATGTGAAACGAATGTATCCTCCAGTGCACATTATTGACATAATAATTAAAAATGGGAGGAAT
Source organism: Galerucella tenella (assembly GCA_910591685.1). Classification (NCBI taxonomy): domain Eukaryota; kingdom Metazoa; phylum Arthropoda; class Insecta; order Coleoptera; family Chrysomelidae; genus Galerucella; species Galerucella tenella. The sequence goes on along the minus strand of CAJUYH010004079.1, from coordinate 7,167 downwards.
TGACAATAATACGATTCAGAAGTTGAATATATGGAAAACACACCTCCAGAAATTTTAACAATGAGAAAATCAGAGAATAAGACCAAAAGCATCAAGTGAAACTTTGACAGGATGACATACAACGTAATCACTAGGAGCTATTCGTGTTTATATCCTTTTCTCCAGATACAAGCTATATAGACAGCTCAGTCCTAAATTTTGATCTTTTCATGAATAAAAAGAAACTTTTCAACAGCATTTCTACGTTGTCAGTTATAGAAATAATTGAATCAATAGACCTCGTTTAACGTAAGAAGAACCCACTTTAAGTTGCAGTTGACGTTTCCAGCTTGATACTCAGATTTACGCATAACCCACCTTTTCCAATAGGTTAAACTTGGACCGTCTTTTCCTGATAGATAATAGGGACTTGAAGCAGTTTTAAAAATCACCACTTATCCGTATACGTATCGCAATGCGCATGTGCAGAAGCGATACACGGGCTTCGTTACGTTACGTGAAACGTATCAATCCGTTACACGTATCTAACGTACGTGTTGGCGTTTTTCAACGACCAAACGACCAAGAAACGCGAAAGGTCCCTTTAAGAAAGACATTTTTAGAACTTCAGTTCTTTACGTTAGGTTGGAGCGACCGGGGGTCACGGCGCAAAAGATCTGACCGTTACGGTACGTTGCTGCGTTATGTGCCTTGAGCGCGTGCGCTCTCTCCTCATTCTCTCTCCCTCTCTCTCGTTTACGAAGCAGCAATTCATAGGCTTCAGATCTAGTCTCTCTGCACAAAATGTTGATTGTCAGCATAAATTGTATTATTAATTACCTAGTTTATCATTTTCAAGCTTCAATATGAATTATAGTATATTAAGTATCAAGAACGGTAAGGGTTGTTTACCGGTCGACAGCAATGTTTGGATAGCCTCCAATTTTGCTGGAGACCGGTATTACCCTTAACGTTCGAAATGCTTATACCATTTTTTGCGCGATCACATTGAAATAAACTTCGAATAAAATAATTTAAATTTCTTCGGAATGAACGAAATGTCAAAAGTGACATTTATACTTCTCGATCAGTAAAATATAATTCAAATCTCTTCGAAATGAGCGAAATGTCAAAAGTGACATTTATACTTCTCGATCAGTTTAAAACATAATTTGCATTTTGGTGAAATTGTTTTCATGCTATTTATTACTTTTTATATTGTTCTGTTCGTTTCTGTTCATTAAAAAAATATAGATCTTATTTTTTTTGTTCCTTTCGTGTAATAATAATAATAATAACGTATATTTGCAAAGAAAAAAGTAACAAGATAACATCACCAAATACAAAATATACAAATATACAAATAAACAACATAAACCCACAATAGTCCTAAAACTGTCCGTGGGAAAAATATTGTAAGATATTATCATATCAACATTTAGCTAATAAAACAAAATAGATAAAAACAAAGAAATAGCACAAATATTGGGTATACATTTGAACGCACCAAATCATTTGGAAAATAAAAGATATCATTTCATTTCTATCCGGAATTCATCACGCGGAATATTGAATAAATGACTTTTCAGAAGGAATTTAAATCGACCAAAATATGTTGTATGTAGTTGTTATTTCTAGTGGGAGAATATTAAAAACTCTAGGGGCCAGGTATGAATGACTTCTCTGTCCTATACTCTTAGCAGCAAAAGAAGTTTTAAATTTTTGTGCACTGTACCGGGTTGGGTACAAATGGTCAATATTTTGCAAAGTTTTTCTATTTTTAAATTGATTTACACAGAGAGAAAAAAAGAATAATTGTCTTATATCTAATAGTTTACCCTCTAAATATAGCTGATCAGAAGAAAAAGTTCTTGTTTTACCTAACATTATTTTTAGTATATATTTTTGAATTATCTCTAGTTTATGAAGATGTGTGGGTAATGCACTGCCCCAAGCTAGAATGCCGTAACTTAATCTAGATTCTACCAACGCGAAGTACAATATCTTTAAATGGTTTATATCCAAAATAGGTTTTATATTTTTGAAACGATAAATTAGTGTTCCTAATGTCTTGACCATCTCATTAATATGAAGGTTCCAACGAAGATGCTGGTCAATCGTTATACCCAGATACTTTATAGAGTCTGTGGAAAGAAGAAAGCAAAAGGTAAATACTTTGATTTTTTTATATTAATTGTTGGTAATCTACTGTCGAACCATTTTTTAATTAGAACTAAGTCTTCTTCCGCGAACTTTTTAACCGAGGCCCATGAATTTCCTTCATAAAAAATAACGGTGTCGTCAGCATAACTAGTTATAGACCCCCTTATTTTCAACTTCAAAAGATTATTCACATAAATACTAAACAAAAATGGACCAAGCACCGTTCCTTGAGGAACCCCGTATTTGATAAGTAACTCTTCACTTTTTACACCGTTAACCTCTATACTTTGCTTCCTTTCGTGGAGATAACTAGTTAGCAAATCTAAGATTTTTCCTCTAAAACCAATCTCTTCTAGCGACTCTAATAATTTTTCATGACTTACCGAGTCAAAAGCTATGAATGAAGTAATATATTATTTAGGACCACTTAAATGTATGTAGGGCTAAGACGTCGGTAAGTAAATAGTACTCACTATTTTTTAGGCTCAAAATTAAAACACATGTATGGTCACGTTACGAAAGCATTTGCTTGATACTTCTTTTTGATCAATCACGTATATCCGTTACGTTACGTTACGTATACGGATGAGGTTGAGTGATATATTTGAAGAACTGCTTCATGTCTCTAATGCCGCAGTGCCACTCACTCACCTTACCTAACCTACTCTTGCGCTTTCCTATATTTATAATTTAACATGATATCATATTAGGTGCTTTGTGATACATGAATTCCATGCCTGAGAAAATGAAATATTTCCTTATAGGTCTAATAAAGCAGCTATAAACATGCTTTTTTGTGGCTTAGGAGAACTTGATCCATTCAGCCCCGGATTTATTGTACTATTTGTTACAATAATCAGCATGGGAGGTTAGGTATAGTATATAGAATATTGTAAACACTACATTGACCAAGCAAGTACCTACTCACCAATCACGACCTTAATCAACTTAAATGCTGGGTACTTACTAATGGACACCTCACAACGACAAATTGACAGGTTTGCATAATCTCACTTCCCACTATAATACAAAAAAGTTTCGGAGACAATTTGAGAAAGGTGAAATATTGCATTGATGATAATTTCTGAAATTATAATATAGATGGTAGGCTACTTGTTCGTATGTACCCACCTAGTTATGTTGTCTCTTATGAATTGATATTTGTTTATTCTCCAAATCACGTTCCTAGGAAAAGTAGGTATCACTGTCCGCACTAAAAGGAAAAAAGCTATGGGTGTTATGATTTTCCTTTCCAGTATTCTCTAATTTCGATATCCACATCACTTTAAACAAAATCTTCTTTATTTTTGTAATAACAATATGACAGTAACTGCATATATGATGATGGTAATGACAGAATTGATAACACAGGATCTTTATGAAGTGTTAGTTACCAGTTAGCAAACCAGTTTTTGAACTTGATATTTTTTGTGTGGTGTCTGATGCAGCAGATACTTGCACACCTCATCCTCAAAAATCCGGCACATTAAAAATCCAAGGGCATTGCATTCGAACTTAGGGTCGACGAATTAAATTTAAAGAATGGCAAGGAAATTACGCCAGATGTTCAGCTTTCATACTCACACTCATTCCTTCTTTTTCTAATCAATTATCTGTAGGGGCGACCGGAGTAAATTATACAGATATGAAGGAATTGTGACATAATATCTAGATGTGGTACGTATCATATTCAATATTTTATCCACGCTCATTTTTTAACATAAACATAAAGAACCACTCAATAATATACAGGGTGATCCAAGATGTGTTCATTAGCCTACAAATCGGAAAGTAATACATACTTCTATTTGAGAATTGGGACATACAACTATCATTTGGAGTAAACTTGAGACCTGTGACATCATCACATTGGAAGAACTGAAATGGGGAAGAAAATTAGCCCAAGTGAATGAAACTTTTTCCCAATTCAACTATATACCAAAATAAGGGTTATAAATATGCTGAATTATTTAACTTGTCTTTTGACCATTACTTACAGTACCTATACTAGCATCTTATGTAATTTATTTCTCCCTAATACAGCGTGTTAGGCATCACAGACTCCTACCTTCTTCTTTTTTGTTATATTTCTTCATTTTATTTGATCTTTATCAAACTCATTCCAGGCCTCTACTCCTTATTGTTTCTTAACAGCATACTTCCATTTCTTTCTAGGATGTCCCCTTTTTGTCTTATCTGCTTCACCTCCAAGGAGCATCATCTTCACACAAAACCCACCCACATGACGCTGTCGTTATACTTTTGTTTAGCAGTTTATGTTATCCATACTTCAACAGTTTTTAATTATAAAATCCATCAATATCCCGTTCACATTGACCAATATCTTTTCACCTTCTCGAAAGTGAGGTTAGTTTTGATTTATAACCACTCCGAGCTCCCCTACTAACATCCTCTACAAATTAGACAAAGACAGAAACGTACCTGGGCTCAGAGGGAATGTCTAGCCGGTCACACTTCTTGCCACGCGACTGTTAGCTTAAATTTGCACAACAATTGACGGGATTTTCTATTCTTTATCGTAACTGCCAGTCAAGAGTTACACAGTCATTTACTGTGCATCTGTAATATAATGTACGATTACAATTATTTCACGTGGATGATTGTAAAGGGGATTAAAATGATTTCATGTTACGTAAGCCTGGGTTCTTGTATCAAATTGATTACAGACGAACCATTGAAAATGTCGTCAGAAGGGTTGTACCATTTTTTCACATGTGAGATATTCGATTTTTTAAATACCGTTATTAAAATTCGTAAATATTATTAAGTGGCATTTACTTATTTATTCAGATCGAAAGTTTATGGATCAGCTATGGATTTTAGACTACTGGCTATAGTTGTGAATATACCAAATGAAATATGGAGCAAAATGACAAAAAAAGTAATCTAAACTTCATCTTTGCCGATAACATTTCTGATATAAAAATATATAGAGAATTTTGAAATCAATCTTTTGGTGGAATAGAAAACAAGTCTATTGGGTCCAAAAATAATTGGTATTCAATTTCATAGCAAAATTAAGTATTAATTTAGATTATATGATTGGAGACAGTCCCGGGGTTCTGTTCATCATTGCCATTGATGCTAGAGAATAATAAGGAGGTGTGCAGTCGATATAATTTCCTTGAGAATATTAGTAGAAAACGCTTGTAAAGTTCACCAGGACAACTGTACAGTTCGGGGGGTTCGCGAATTAGTGTAGATTCCAAAAATAAGCATAGAAAGACGTTCCGATAAAAAATATTAGGAACGTTAGACGCCAATTTAAGTTTGATTTTCTGACTTCTCTCCACATATTAGCGAATATCTTAAGACCTTTTTATCGCACGGTGTTCTAGTCTGTGGCATTCGATTCAGCAACAAATTCGCTATAGAAAGTGGATTTTTTTGACGACACTCTAAGACATGTGGTATAAAAATTATCAGTGTTCGGGAATCAGTATATTATTTGAAGTCCAGTGATCGACTGACACGTACACTGTCTGTTTTCGCTCCTCACCTAACCCATAGACTATGAACGCACTCTTTATGTCATGAGTAATTTTTGGTTCAGCGCGGATTTTAATAATTTTAGATAATCTCCTCGGTATCTATACAAAATTATGTTGCACAAGTTTTTGTTAAACTACTATACTATCCCTGGATTCTCAAAACATTACAATTTACCCATTATTGACCTAGATTAACAATAGAAAAAAATTATAAAATAAAATATATAAACTTGATAATTAGGTATTGCTTTATTTTTCCCACTTCAGGCATTATATGGTCCATTTTTAGACATTAAATTTAATAATTTAACTTGACTACTTATTTGATTGTTATTATCGTAATATCAATCTAATGCTGAATAGTTTTATATGAAATATCAAAAAATGGACCGTGAATGCCATTTGGCAATAAAAGTAAAATTACAGTACACTCGTACAAATAGAGGGCGCCACGGGTCAATTTCCCATCTATAAGTATGTTTTATCTATGCGTTAAACTTTACGCACTGTTAAAAAAAGTAGAATTTGTCAAAAATTATACATGGCAACAGAATAGTTTTACTTTTTTGCACTAGTGCGTAAAGTGAAGTAAATGATTTTTCTGCTTTAGCGTGTAAAGTAAATAGTTAATTTCTATCAAAGTTCTGATAATGACATGAATTTTCATGTCGGTGTAAAATTTCACGCTCTACAACATTTATTTGAAACTTTTTTCGTTGTTGTTTATGGTTATTGAAATAATTGCGATAAACATGAATGCCGAATGGTTTTTCCGCGATTTTTAGTATTTTTCGGGCAATCTCGACTCCCCGAATATGCACATTGGATTTATCGTTCCAAAATACACTTTATAAACCTAATAGGGAAGTGTTAGCAAAAAAAGTCAATTTACGGTCTTTTTTACTGGAGTTTTGTACAGCTTTTTGTACTTGCTTCCAAAAATAGTCGATTTTTCAAATAAAAATTATAAATTTTTTGGAAATGGTGACGGGATAATATAATCGGCGAAAAACTGCCCATAGTGTCTTGCCGACTATCATAAACAGTTTTCCATCCTTTGTGTATAATTAACTATTTTCTATTTTTAGTTTGATATGCTATGAAAGTGTGTTTTCTTATAATATTTTTCCACCATTATTGTTTCATTATTTCAGTAGTTTTATAAATTTGATATTTCACCACATTGAAACTAAACATCATTAAATATGCGATAAATTTTAAGATTAACTATGAAAATG
>CAJUYH010004078.1:0-28911 GCA_910591685.1 Galerucella tenella | reverse complement strand
GGGTGGATGCTCTAATATCCTCCATTTCTTTCGTTGCAGATTTTCTTCCACCACGTTGGCAGCATGAGGCCGAGCATTATCACATTTGGACGGATTGTTAACAACAAACGCCTTTTCAAAGTCACAATACTTAAAATCGCTGTCAAGTATAAACGAAATAAACAGATTAGTGTGACGTTTGCATACACTACTAATGATGGAAAACGTCAGTTGAATGATTACAATTGTTTCCAAGGCTAACCTGACCAAAGATGGGTTTCAATTGAACAAGCTGTGTATATTATATTTACATATACACTCGAAAAGGTTGATTACCATAGTTTTCCATATTTTATTAGTTGATTCTGTGAGGATATATCAACAGGCGTTATTTAGTCGCAGTGCTATTTTTGTCCGTCGCTGTTTTTGTTCTGCGTTATTTTGTCTGCCGCTGTTTCCTAGCTGTTTGACTGACGCTATTCTACTACAGAGCCCGATTTTCAGGTGACCATGATTATTTGTTATCAAAGAAAACATATTGTTATTTTTTATGACAACACCTGTGAAGTTTTGCCGCCGGTGAACTCGAGAAAGCTGCAGACAGGTGCTGCCATACAGATTTCTCATCTAGTCAGAAACCATTTGTAATTTTAAATTGCGTGTTTGTTATGGGTTGAAATTGAGATGAGGGAGATGATCTTTTTTATTTCTTATTCAGGTACTTTTTTGCATCTTCCCCTTTTTTAATGACTTCAATGTTTTGTTAAACAGTGCTGTTGGTTTGATCTATTATCGCTTTCCATTTTACCGCCAATCCTCTTCCCTGGTGTATTTTAGCAGCTGATACTATCTCTTTTCTCCTTCGCCCTTTGTACAGTTCATATTTCTATGCTGTTTATAGGAAGTATATAGAAAATACAACATTTGTATTATGTCTACGCCATTAATATTCCCTGTGCTGTTTTTATAAGCATACACGTGGGAACGTTGTAGGTACGATTGCGTTGATTCAATTTAACATTATTAACTGATTTACCTAGCCTGTAGGTCCCAAAAGGGATTTATCAGAATCAGCAATTAGTGTTGGGTTGGATGTCAACAAATTGCTTATCCTGAATTTCCTCACATACATGTGTATGGTTCATTAATGTCGTACACAGTGGTGCTGGTGTCAACTTATGTGAAATGTGGTTACTTTAAAACAAATTGTTTAATATTCGGATCACGTAGAAAGTTTAAGAACAATTTATGTTGGAAGATGTCATGAATATGTATCTCTATCATTCACTTCTTTTGCAAATGGAAATTCATTCATATCATATTATTATCATTGAATATTCTCCTATTTTCAATCAACTAAATTCTGCGTTCCGACAATTCCACATTAAGGGGACAGTAATGTGAAAAGAAACAAATAAAAGCACTGCCGAACCATCCTTTTCTAGAACTGACTGAGGTCGACTCCCAGACAATTTCGTTTCTTGAAGAAAAATTATTTTCCTTTAAAGCTACGTGTACTGGACTTTGGATACAAGGTAGTGAGCCAAATATTATTGAGAAATATCATTTAGTTACTATGACAGTGAAACTCTGCTTTCATTCCATAGCAAAGTATAGCTATCGTATCAAAATATGATTATCTACAAACTAGAAAAAATTTTGCATTTTCAATATAGTACTCAAAAAATGTTTATCTATCAATTCTAGTACCTGGTGAATTCACTCGACGCACTACCGGTGAACAGTAGGAAAATTTTATGCGGCGATTTCAATATTCCACATTTCAATACAGGACAAAGCCATATCTGTAACGCACAGACTACTGCAAAGTCAGTAAGCGCACAGAGCTGACTAATTAAGTTTATTGAGCAACTAAGAGCGTTTGACTTGATAGGGCAACACATTGATGTAACGAGATATAGGTTAAATTATTGAAGTTCAAAATAACCATACCAGGTAGGGTAGACTAGAAATAACTGGCCAAGTGCGAGTCGGACTCTCGCACGTAGGGTTCCGTACCATTATCTATAAAAACATACATACACACAAGTGTATTCATTCATTCATTCAAACGTTTGGGTTGTGCTCAACAGCCCGGGCACTTGACCTAAGTCATTGTACCATTCCCAATGTTATCTACTTCCACTCCAAAAGTTTCGTGTCCTCTATATAGGCCACTAGCTTATTTGGGGGGATTTTAAGTAGTTCTGATGGTTGTATAGTTTCCTTTCCAAAATGCTTCTGTCTGAGTCCTTCTAAGTTCTTACATGAGCAGAATATATGAATAGGTGTTTCATCCCTTAGTTCGCACTTCCTACAGAAAGGTTCACTGACTATTCCCATTCTGTACAAATGTTTCCTTAGAGTGCAATGTCCAGTAACCAGGTCGGTTACTGTCTTCAAGTGTCTCTTGCTCAGTTTCAATAAACTGGTTGAGAGTTCTTTGTTTACCTTTTTCAGTAGACTTTTTGTGTGAAGATGACCTTCTGTCAACCTCCATTTAATTTGGTGTTCTTTGTCCAGCCAGTTCCGGATTTCCCCTCTTATGTAATCCTTTGTGATTCCACAGAACGGTTCCGGACCTATAAAGTCTCCTTTAGAGCCTTGTTTAGCTAGCTGGTCCGCCAATTCATTACCAGCAGTCCCTTCATGTCCCGGCACCCATACTAGAGACACTGTGTTGTCTCTTGCCAGCTTATTAAGGGACTCTTTGCAGTTTTTAACCAGTCTAGATTTCGTGGTAGGATTGCTGATAGCCCTCAGCAATGCCTGGCTATCAGTGAATATTTTTATTCTTTGTCCGGTATAACCCCTCTTGATATTTTCATCAATACAGGCTATAGCAGCAATTGTTTCTGCCTGGAATACAGACGTGTATCTACCAAGGCTGAAGAACATTTTCTTCCTAGGTCCATTTATACCAGCCCCAGTGCCATGGTTGGTTTTAGATCCATCAGTGAACCAGCTGATATCCCCGGGATTTCCCGAGTGCATCACCTGTTGCCTAGATGGAATGATAATATTCACTCGCTCAGTGAATATATTCTCTGGTATCATACTATCCAGACCCATCTGAAAGTTTGGTTCGTCTAGTATTGTCCCAGTTATATCGGTATGTCCCCCACGAACATTGTTCGGGGTCCACATGCCTCCCGATTTCAGTCTAAGAATCGCCATCATCGCCTCTGCCCTAACAAAAAGTTCCAGAGGAGGGAGGCCTATAAGGGCTTCCATTGATGACGTGCCCGTGCTGTTCATTGCCCCGGTAATACCGAGGAGAGCTTGTCTTTGGATTGTAGCCAATTTGTTCTCTACTGAGGACACTTCTGTCCTTCTCCACCAGACTACCGTTCCATAGGTGACCGTAGGCCTAATCACTGTTGTGTAAAGCCAGTGTACCACCTCAGGTCTTATTCCCCAGGTTTTTCCCATAACTCTTCTGCATTGCCAAAATAGTCTGGTTGCCCTGGTAGTAGTTCTTTCCAGGTGTGCCCTCCAATTCAATTTAGAGTCGAGGGTCACTCCCAGGTATTTCACCTCTTTGGATATTTCGAGTGCTTCTCCGAACAGTTGTACCCTGCCCTCTGGAAGAGCCCTTCTATTCGTAAAAGCAACTAGTTTGGTTTTTTTTGGGTTGACTGTTAGGTCCTCTTTAAGGCACCAGTCTTCCACAATTCGCAGTGCTTCTTGTAAGACATTTGCGACCGTCTCTGGGAATTTTCCCTGGGTGACAATCACAAGGTCATCCGCGAAGCCCTGCGTCCATATGCCTTGATCATTTAGTGTGCAGATCAAGTCATCCACAATTAAATTCCACAGTAGTGGTGAAAGTACTCCACCTTGAGGACACCCTTTAGTTGTCCTGACGGTGTACGTTGTATCATGCATATGTGCCGATATTCTCCTATGTTCAAGCATGGATCTTATCCATCTGCATGTGGTGTTGTTTGTCCCTCTCTTTTCGAGGGAGTTGTTTATTGATGACATCGAAGTGTTATCAAAAGCACCTTCGATGTCTAAAAATGCTGCTAGGGCAAATTCTTTTTGGTTCAGGCTCCTTTCGAGTCTCGAGACCAAATTATGCAGAGCAGCTTCTCCTGATTTCCCTGCCTGATAAGCCCATTGCAGTGTGTGTAGAGGGATGCTCTTAAGCACTCCTTCTTGCAGATGCATCTGTATTACTTTCTCCATGGTTTTCACCATGAATGATGTCAGACTGATTGGTCTGTAGGATTTGGCCTGGGTGTAAGTTTCTTTCCCTGGTTTGGGAATAAACACCACCCTTGACTCTCTCCATGCAGTTGGTATATACCCTAAAGCATGGCTACTGCGTAATAACAAAACTAAAGGACCCATGATGATGTCAATCCCCTCTTGCAGAAGCTTGGGAAATATGCCATCTGGTCCTGGGGTTTTGTAGGGGTCAAATGAGTCTACAGCCCATCTAATAAGATGTGGTCTGAAAATCTCATTTGTTATCTTCCAGTCCTCTTTGGTAGCCCTCGTTTTGACTACTGGCCTGTTATCATCGCTCGAATCTATCCTTGCCGAGCCCGGAAAGTGCACACCAAGAAGGTGCTCTAAAGCTTCCTCCTCAGTCTTTGTGTACCCTCCACTCGGCAACTGGATAGATCTTACATTATTAGAAGTGTCCCTCTTGAGAATTCTGTTAATTCTGACCCTGTCAGGGACACTTTGTATGTCCTCACAGAATTCCCTCCAGGACTTTTTCTTTGTTTCTTTTATTTTTTCATTATACGCACCTAGTTTAGCCTTATATGCTCCCCAGTTGCCTGTTTTTTTCGCTTTATTAAAAAGACGTCTTGTTTCTTTCCTTAGGCTTGTCAGCTCTTTATTCCACCAGATAACTTGTCTGGGAGAGCGACTTTCCCGTATCGGACAGTTATTGTGGTAGGAGGTCACTATGGTCTGTTGCAACCATGTAGCTGTGCCTTCTATCCCCTCGGCAGTTTTAGGTCTGCCGTGGTGTGTGCGGATTTTAGAAAGCAGGTCCTCTTTGTATGATACCCAATCGGTACTCTTAGGATCCCTGTATGTTCTAATAGCCGTTTTTTCTACATCTATTTCAAAGTATATATGGGCATGGTCAGACAGCGACGGTTCATCCGATACATGCCAATGCCTTATCATCTCCCCGACTCGTAAAGTACAGAGAGTTACATCTATTGATGATTCCCCCCTCAATGTTCTAAATGTTGGCGTATTGCCCACATTCGCAACATCAAGTTCAGTGGTACATAAATAGTCAAATAGTTTCTTACCTCTAGTGTTGTTGTCCTTGCTGCCCCAACTAAAATGGTGTGCGTTGGTATCAGCTCCTACAACAACATCCAGTTTGTGTCGTCTAGCGTAATCCATCAGGTTCTTCATATTAGCCCCCGGTAATGGTTCTTCTGAGTCAATGGGAAGATAAAGAGACACTATTATTGTCTCTATTATCTCCCCATCTTTTTCAAGAGTAGTCTTTGCTGCTACCATGTCACCCGTACAAAGTTCCATGATTGGCATCAAGTTGTATTTAGATCTGTAACAGATACAAGTTCTTACTTTAGTACAATTAGTTCCCATTATCAGTCCCATTTCCCTAATATTAAGCCCTAGTATCTTACCTTTGTTTATCCAAGGTTCCTGGATTAGAACGATGTCTATGTTATCGGCCACAACCCTTTGATGTAGAACAGCTGTGGCCGTCTTTTTGTGCTGTAGGTTGACTTGCAGCACCTTGAATGTCCTAGGAGGCTGTTGGTTCAGGTTCTTGTTCAGTCCCTGTTTCCTCTTCGGTCATATTTTCCAGGATCTTGAAGCTAGCTCGCTGGAATAAGTAGTACGGTCTCCATTGAGCCCGGACTAGTTCTTTCATTGACTCCTCGTCAATCCGGAGACTCACATGTAGTCCCATATCGGATGACTTGGAGCCAAGGATCAACCACCGATCAACCCTCAACCCTGGGTTCTGCTTTTCGAGTCTTTTTAGTCTCTGGAAGTAAGGCAAGGACTCGTTGCTGTTTTGGAAGTTCATCACTCTTGATGAGCTTCCAGTTTGTCTGGCTTGCCAAGTAGTCCCTCGTTATGTTGAAGGACTCTTCATTGGCGCATATCAGCCCATAGTAGCTGTCCATGTATCGACTGGCTTCAAACCTTGGCGCCTTTTGCACCACGTCGATCATTTTGGTTAGGTACTCTTTGATAGTCCCTACCTGATCTTCCGAGACAGTTTCCTCCGGGAAGTTTTTAGGGACCACAGCAGCCTTGATCCCTTTGAGGGCCACGCTGTATTTCATGGTACCAGCAGTATTGCTTCCCCCAGAACACTTGGCCCTCTTATCTTTTTTCATATCAGGGGTACTCCTAGCCGACACAGTTCGCTTAACGCCCTTTGCCTGCTGTTGTTCACCCTGTTTTGATGTTGAGGGAGTCGGCAGCAACACTGTCTTAGTGTCAATGCCTTTTTCCCTCATTTTTTTGAGCTTCCTTCTCTGGGCACCTGAAATTTTCCCACGTGAAGCTTTTTGTTGATCCACAGGATTCGCCTTAGCGTCTCCCTGTGGTATTGTTTCTAGGGAATCAGAGGTATTAGGCTGCGCCGGAGACTCTGTAGTCTCCATTGCTTCCATACCCTCCAAATCCCTTTTACTAAGAGTCTCTGTAGGCTCTTTAGTGGTTTTTGTTTTTTTTTTCTCTTGGTCCATACTTGTTCCCACGAGTATAGGAGAAAAGAGGTCGATACCTGCAGAGCTCCTTATACAGGTACAAGGCTATATACAACGAGGTGCGCCAGTTGCCCCGAGGTTAGTGGTCTAGAAACCGACTGTCCCACGGCCATCCATCCCTTCGGCGACTACTCAACCTTGGGATTTGGGAGATTTTTTATAGTGGTCCTCATCCACGTAGGCCGGGCGATTAAGCCAAGCCTCCCGATCCGCATAGCTCGGCATACCCTCTACAGGCCTTACCCTAGCAGGGGGGTCGTTGCTTTACCATGCGGTTTGCGGTTTGTGTCGCGAGCTTGTCAGCGATTGGGTATTCGGAATTGGGCATTGGGCATTGGGCAGTGAGCACACACAAGTGTAGCTAATATAATTGATTTAGCTGGTTGATTTAATTTTTTTGAAGTGAAGACGATATACTTTAAAACAAACTATACCATAACAATATTTAATTCATATTGATCGAGGAGTTGAGAATCTGGTGGGTAGTGTTAATTTCTCCATAAATATTAATTTTTTGGAGTTGAAACGTTAACTTAGCAGGTAACATTTTGAAATATCAAATAATATATTCAAAATTCCAATTTCTGGTGAAATTGATGAAGATATTTCCTTTTTTTTCCATGATTTAACAACGTTAGCTATCCGTGTTTTTCAACCATACGGAGCTGCACCAGACAGGGATAATCTACGTGCGGGAGCAGTGACAAGAGTCATCAGAGGGTTCAACTGCAAGAGCCGGTGGTTGATTTTTTTGCCTCTCCAGATGTGATAATTCAAAATAATTAAAATTATACACTACTGTTTAAGAATTACACCCGGAATCTGCTGAACCAAGCTGCGAGAAACATTTCTAGCCGCAGAACTGCTCGAGAGCCGCACATGGTAGTCATAAATGAAGGGGTTGGAAATCAAATTATACTTGCGATGCTGCTAGATTGCCAGGATAGTGTAATGTATTTATCCAAATATATGCAACACCCCTTATAATATTTGTCTTGGTCAAAAAACATACATGATATAAGTATAATCAATAGCTATTATACAGACGTGTTAACAACACTATAAATAACATTATTGATGGCTGAGTTAATCTCTAGTCAAATATAGTTAGTATAGTGTAGGTCACTTATATGCACTAATGTACATATAATTGATAATATAAGTTGGGTTGGAACTGAGTATTTTACTACCATCCATCCAACCCTAAATAAGTAAAAAGTGAAATTATTACAATAGTCATATTTCCAGTACCTACTAGGCTCAACCTATTATCGGCCAAGATTAGATATATATCGTATTTTGGGGTGTCATTCTATCGAGAAGACTATGTATCCTCATGCAGCCTAGTTCACATCAGACTGTTTTTTTACAAATGATTCATATTTCCACTTTATTCAATTTTTCCTCAAAATTCTGTACTAGAAGAACGCATAACCTTGAAAACTTGCCTGCAGCGCAACAAGGAAAGATTTCCAATTGCTTTGCTTGTTGCCGTCTTGTTCAAAGTAGCCACTCCTTGTTATCCTGTATGTACACGTTACCTAGATCCCAAGTGGTGGAGATAGATACAATTAGTCAAAAAAAATGTTTCCCTGAAGATCAAAATACGGACTTGGTCTCACATTTATTGCGTTGTGAAACTTGCATTTTTGTATATTTTATGTTTTGGATGGAATTCCATTTCTATTCATTCCACTCCATCACAACTCTATTGTCAACCTTCATCCTTTATTCTGCACTGACAACATTTCACATCATATATTCATCTTACAAACTATAGAATCGATTCTTTTGTTAAATTAGCCAAACAGAGAGAAAAAGTTCAGTCAGGAAAATTGTAAAGCTTTACATTGAGCAACAAAAAACTTGAAGTAAACATGCGATACAGGTGGTCATCAGACTCACAACTGACAGAGAAAAATAGTTCACAGAAGTGAACAAACGACTTCTTGTCTGTACGATGTCAAAATAAGTCTTCATGATAAGAGTAATGTCTTTGTGGGTGAGGGTCTGAATAAATAAATAATGAACAATCTTGCTAGTATATCTCCGAGCTGTATCACAAATTGGGTGTTTTCAAGTATATTTAATTCTTATTTATCTCTTGAGATGTTGATGCATTCACTGTCATATAATATATATTTTGAAATGATGAAATTCCATAGACAGACCATAAAAAGCTTAAAGGGTTCAGGAGTCCAGTCTTAGGTTCTCAAAAATGTTATTTTCAATAAAACAGCCACTAAATTACTTCCTTAAAACGTTGTCCCTAATTCTGATTTATTTAACACAGTATTATGGCATGGAGTCATTATTTCCAAAAAAGATTAATTAAAACAAGTAGCTCCAAGAAATACTGCGAGCATATTGACTTCACACACGCTGGCAAGATGGTCGATGATAGTAGGAAAGCCAGCTATAAACATCGCCCTTATTAAAATTGGGAAAAATGGGGTTCAATATTACGAGAGATATTCACATGAAAAGTATTAACAATTTATCATTCCAGGGGACAACAGAGAGTGGAGAATCGAAAAATATAAGTAATAAGAGACGAAATTTGAGTGAATATGTTCAATTAGATGACCATTTATCGTGATTGAAATACCCATGCAGTGCGTATTATTTTGAATTGTGCAATTATATCTTTTGTTCTCGGATACATTTTTTTTTTATCTACATCACTATCCACTATTATTAATTAATTAGTTCGAATTTCCGTTAAGTGCCATTCATTTATATCCATCACACAAATTATTTTCCATCCTGATCCGACTCGAGCTCGTGACCAACCCCAATAAAAGTTCCACACTATCAGATTGAAAACGATACACCTGATTAAGGAGCAAAAAGAACAATCTTTATTCCTTTTTTGAAATGAAAATATTTGAGAACGTTTATACATATATTTAACTATCCTATGAAGGTATTGAAAACAACTATAGGTTCTGGTAGACTTCGCGACCCTCGGAATTTTATGTTAATTTTAGATTTGTTTGGAAGCTTACCTTGAATAAAGCAGATTAAAACAAAAATTTCGCTGGATCATCCAGTAATTACTTGAAAAATCACGATTTCAGTTCAAAAAATTGTACTTTTTCAACACCAATTCATGCTATTTCACGATAAATATTTTCACTTTAAACAGTAAAGGTTATTATCTTGAACTAAATGTCAGTCTGTTTCACACAAAAAACCGGAAGAAATTACCTAAATTTTGCCAATTTTTAGAAATATTCGTTAGCATTAATATTTTCGTTTGACACTTAAGCTTATAAAATTACACACTATAATCTTATGTCAGAGCTTAAATCTAGATATCATAGGTTCACAAATTAGGAACAGGTGATACTTCCTAACGGCGTTGTCAAATGGTCTTAATTTTCTTTCAGCTGAATACATTGTAATAGATTACATGAATATATCACAATATAAAATTATTTGCATTTATAACCATGAAAATTTATATAATAGTTAGGTTAACAATTTTTTCTTATTCTCTTGCTCCGTATTTAATGATATTTTAGTTACACTTTGATCTGTGTCAGTTGGTGGGGAAGCGGTATGTGTTGAATTATGATAATTTTTTTTTTGCTCTAGTAGAAATCCCATGAAGTCAGTCAATTTGAGGTGAAGAGAAGTGTGTAATTTGTATTTCACTTCACATGGATGCGCGCCGGGTCGAGGTTTCGCAATTAGCGCGCGCGAATTGCGAAACGTCGACCCGGCGCGCTCGCTTCGCTCTCGACATCGATCAATCAATCCAGATCTTTGAATTATAAAATTTATTGATAAGCATACTGACTTCACTTTCCCTTTTTGGAAAACATCATGTGGAATAAAAATCATTTTATATTCATGTCTATCTATATACATACATGTTTATTCCCTTCCCATTCTCGAAAAAGTGTTTAAGAATTATTTGTATTCCACATGAAAGCGCGACGGGTCGACGTTTCGCAATTCGCGCGCGCGAATTGCGAAACGTCGGCCCGGCACGCTCGCTTCGCTCGCGATATCAATCAATCAATCCAGATCTTTGAATTATGAAATTCATCGATAAACATACTGACCTCCCTTCCCATTTTTGGAAAATATAATATGGAATAAATATCATTTTATATTCATGTCTATCTATATGCATACATGTTTATTCCCTTCCCCTTCTCGAAATATACCCACTTATCGGGACATTTAACGTTAATTTTCAACTAAAGATCACAAAAATATACATAATTCTTTATTTTTACTCTAACGTCATAAAATATACACGTACCAAGTTAGTACCTGTGGAACATACAATATTATGTCCAAAAAAGTACATTTTCAATACATACATTTTAGATCATAAAGATAGTATCGGTGTTATATGTGAAAAGATACATCTGAAATCTTGGTGTTATTTACAAGCCGTAACGACCTACGGAAATGAAAGCTGGCACCATTGCCCATTCTCCGCTCTTTCTTAAATTTGTGACCATCCGATATCAAGACAGAATTGTCAAAAATTGTCAAATATTTAAAAAAAATGGCGGATTTTTGGTACTTTCAATTGCGATTTTCTCTTTCAAAAGTGGATAATCCAAGAATTTTTTTATTAAAACGTTCTATAGCAATAGGGCTTTCTATTAAAAAAAATCGTTGCAAAATTCCGAGGGTCGCGAACCTTACCGGACCCCAACTATAATCTCACTCATAAATGTTCGGAGAACCTATAACAATTATATTCAAAACTCTTCCACTAAAAACCCTTTCATAAAAGGCTCTTTCCTGAAACACTACTTTCCCTTTTTCGGAATAAGAATACTTGACTCACTCCACCGTTATCCTCTTCCCTCACTTGATTACCACCTGAGTGTCTATTCACTAAGAAGCTAGAGCTCCAAGAAGAGTAAACTCTTATATAGCGTGCACCCACTCTCAGTGAATAGACACACTGGTCTCCAGGCCAAGATTCCGTCTAGCTTATGGCTATGCTACGAATGTTAGCTGTTGTCTTAGTAAGCCTATTTCTATTGATCCCAATAGGTTTTGGTGACAGCTTCAATTTTCAATGGTAACGTTAATTAATTACGTTATACAGGTGCGGCTAATATTTGTTTCTCATAATATGAAGAATCCCATGTACATATTGTTATGCTCGACTTCAGGTCAGTTTGATAAATAAATTGACTTCACTTTTTAATGCTTTTCATGACTGTCTAACATATCTTGGGACCTGCCAACTTGAGACAACTCGTTGACAGTGTCGTTCAAGGAAAATCACTAAAGTGGAATAAGGGTCGTTCCGCAGTGTACATATCACCATAGCATATCACCTATACCACAGGAAGGTGCTGAAAACGAAGACCAGCAAATTTTAGTCGTTCAAAACCTAGCACGTGGGACACTTGAACCATTTGATGAATTATCGGAGTCATTTTCGTCATGGATTGAACGTTTTGAACTGTATTGCGATTTAAACGCAATGGAAGAAACCGAGAGCGTTGAACAAAGGTTATTCTTGTCATATTTAGGAAGTAAGAATTATATTATTCTGCATAAAACATGTCTCCCTCTGAAACCAAGAGACAAGAGTTCAGATGAACTGACGAAAATACTTTTAAACAAATATGAACCTGAGTGGTTAATAACGACAAATGGATTATTTACATTCAGCAGACGAGATCAAAGGCAAGATGAAACAAACGAAAAGCTACATTGAGGCAATACAAGAACTTGATATGAAATGTAACTATGGAGCTTCAGTTGAAGAGCAATGTAAAGACAGACTGGTCTGTGGTATTAAAAGTGATAACAGCAGAAGAAAACTTCTCTCAAAAACAAATTCAACTTACCAAAAAGCCAAGGAAATTTCACTACAGGAGGAAACAGTGTCAGAATATACAAAAACCCTTTATCAGGGATCTCAAATAAACAAAGTTAAGTCAAGTAGAGTCAGTCAATATAATGAGGATGGGAATCAAAGTAGAAACGAATATACAGGCGTAGCTAATCACAATTATCGAAGAAGTCAAGTGAGTGCAAGTCCGTCAAGCTGTAACTGTCAAAGAGGTGCAATTCCGGTTAATAGAAAACCAAGTCAGTATAACCATAAACAAAAGCAGTCATATCAATATAAGCCAACATACAAAGCCAACACAAGTCAGCCTTGTAAAAATCCGTCACAAAGTCAAAATATTTACCAAAACTGTCATAGATATGGAAGATTCCATGATCCAGCCGCATGTCCTGCAAGATTTTGGACTTGCTATAATTGCAGCAAAGTAGGTCACATAGCTCCTTACTGCAAGTCGTGAATAAAACATGTAGAGGCAGAAGAAGACAGAAGAAGAACAGTATGTTAACCAAGAAGACTCCGAAGACTCTCTATCAGATATATTCGGGAGTACAAGCATCCACCAAGTGAGAATTATCAATTATTCTGATAATTATAATTTATAATAATTTTGAGTTGAATAAAGAACATGAACAAGAGTCACTAGTTGAACAGTTGGCATTAATTCATTAGGCAGAAATGTAAACACTTTTGGGTCAAATAATTTACAATGTCAGTCAAATTTGATAAATAGAGGGAATTGCGCAAAAGTTAGGTCTACACACAAACCACAAGTTGCTTATAATGTCTCGCAAATAAACGAAATCAGAATAAATAATAATCGCCCAGAAATAGTAAGTTTAGACATAGATGGTAAGGGGGCTTAAATTCAAATGGAAATTGATTGTGGGGCGGCATTAGGTATTATACCATTTAAAACTTTCAACTTATCATTTCCTGGAAGTTTAATAAATCCCTCTGCTTGTGAGCTTCCGTCTATATCAGGTCAAATTAACGTAAAGGATCAAGTTATGGTAGGAGTGAGTAATGAGAAAGGTCAAAAATCAATTTAATTATTAATAGTATGTTCTAAGGAAAATTTTGTTCCTTTATTAGGAAGGAACAAGACCTCATAAGGTTTCATTATAAAAATAAATTAGTTTAAAAGACTATTCTTTTAAATAATATGAAAAAATTGATGAAATAGTCTCGAGATCTTGTGGAATAAAACTTCAAACGCTTTTTCCAATATTTTTGTCTAGTACGGACAAGCTGCAAGTCACATGGAATAATAACCACGGGTCTTTTCATTGCGATGAACTTTGAATCATCGGGAAATGTCAATTTTTTGCCTAGTTATGGAACATCTCGTTCGCCCGCTTACAAGCTAATGCATAGACAGTAGAATTCCTACAGGCAGAGTAGCAGCTGAAATGAGGAGACTTTTAGGTCTCAATAACTATCGAGTTTTGAAACCCGTTTTCCAGGGTTTAGAGAGCCATTCCCCCCCCCCATTCGTAAACTCGATCGCGTCAAGTTTTGTCTTGTCTAAAAACACCTGCCGTGACCTACAAATTGAGCCCAAAGTGGAGTCTTCAGCGATTTTTCAGGAGCTTTCGATATTTTCAGGTGTTCAGTTACTGGACTATTAATTCCAAACCCAACTATTGCTCTGTTCAACCAGATAAAAGCAATCAGGTACTAGGAAAAAATTTAAACAGTTTTCAATTTTGGCATTTCCACGATAGAAGGTTGTTATATGCAGAATACTGACACGAAACTCCCAAGTAGCTGCCATTCATATTGGTTTTAGTAATTCCTTGATTACATCGCGTGACGGACTATTCAAGCAATCATGGCAAATTAAATAATGGAAGAAAACTGGTTTACGATGCCCCTATACTTTGAATTTCAAGTCATTTGAAATTAGAAACTTGTCTGTCACATGTACAGGGCCGACATAACCCAATAAATATATTAACGAGTTCAAGGAAACAATAAATGTAACTTAACACAACGAATTATAAAATCTAGATCCTCTAGGACGTAATTTCGTGAACTTTGCTGACACGTTTAATGCCTATGACATCCGAAAAAATTGAATGTCATGAGCAAACTGATAAATGTCAAAGTCCAAAGCAGCTTCTCTTGAAGTAGTTTTCCTGCAAAGTTCTTCAATGCCCCAACGTTTTCATCGATTTTTGACGTACTGGGGCGTCCAGGACAAACATGAATGAATTATGTGGGAGTCTTGGACCTCTGTGACCAAATTATTCATATTGCGTCCCACTCTGTATTCCATAATCCCACTCCTTTTATGAATAAATTTCAGCCATGACCATAATTTGTTAAATGCTACATTTGGTTGTGCTGTGAAGCTCAGTGATTATCAAGTGGCGCATCAGCGGCGCTTGGGACAACGGAAGGACCGACGTTAAGGTACGTTTTCCTCCACATTCGCAGTTCGCTAACGACTGCGACCAAAGTAGCGACGATTATATTCGTCGACAGATTTTGCAAAGAGATGTTTTCCTTCGATCGGATCTTGTTAAATATTCGTCAAAAAATTTCATTTTCCAGCAGTCGCTTTTATATTGATTATTTTTCTCACTTGAGAAAATCTGAAATTTTTGTGGTTTTAACCAATGGCAATACATCATTCTAGCCAATCATTCGGTATTATACTGATAATTCTGCTTCTTCATCGATAAAACCTTGTTTACATCGAAACGTCAAAATTTCACTTCGAATTTGTCATTATTGACAACTAAATGTGCTTCGAAGTTTATTGGAAAATGAACACAAACCGATTAAGTGTCATCACCTAAAAGAATATTGAACATTTAATACAAAGTTCCACTCCACAATTGATGAAAAAAATAATCTTCCCAAATACAACTCGCTCTTTAAATTTTATCACATAATTTTCCACTTTCATATCTCAAACTTGTTTATTTAAGACAAAAAAATTTTAAGCACTCGTGGTATTACCTTTGATAATTATTGTATTATTATATTTCTCTACTACACCTATAATAATAAAGTGAATATTCGAAAAAAAAAACAGTGATTTCAATGATCCTGCATTATTAGGCTTAAAATGAAAATTTATTTAGCACTAGAGTCTGAAAATAGGTGGGAAAATGTATTGACAATGTTTAAAAATAGACGATATGAAAAATTTCACTCTATTTTGATTAATAAACATCTGGTTGATAATAAATCGAAATTGAAAGAATTTTTCCAAATTCATCCGAATACTACATAACCTTTAAAACACTGTCCCACCTGAAAAATCGTCACGAGTCAGTCGGTTGTCTGCTACAGGGAGGTCGGGCGACCGGCGACTGAGCGAATAGTGACTTTATTTGGGTAGCAGCTACACTTCCGTTTAAATACATGAATAGGTGTCTTGGAGAATAAGTCGTCGTTACTT
This sequence comes from Galerucella tenella, assembly GCA_910591685.1. Classification (NCBI taxonomy): domain Eukaryota; kingdom Metazoa; phylum Arthropoda; class Insecta; order Coleoptera; family Chrysomelidae; genus Galerucella; species Galerucella tenella. The sequence continues at coordinate 12,947 of CAJUYH010004078.1, read as the reverse complement.
TTTCGCGGCTAATAGCGATTGGCGAATGTGAAGGGAAACGTACCTTCAGAAAAGTTTAGAGTTCCAGTCATAGATAAAGTCTCCATGGCCACGAGTTTTTCCCCATCTGTCACTCGTAATTTCAACGTTCCACCTGAATTTTTCAATTAAATGTCAGTGAATGTCAATTGTATTTTGTATAATCAGCATTCACCGATATATTTAGCTGTCAACGTCTGTTCTCATTAATCTTAATTCAAATAAAGTTGTGGTGGTGGCCCAAAAAATATGAAGAAGGGATGTTTCGAAATAAACAAAAACAATAGCTGAGGGTTACATCGATCAATCTATTATTCATCAAAAGGCAATTGATAGAATAATTATGCCGTCTGCTAGTGATGAGCAAAATTGGTCTTGGTCTTGTGAAAAAGCAAGACCAAGACCGAGACCAAAACCATTCTTTGACTCGCAAGACCAAGACCAAGACAAAATGAACAAGAACAAGACTAATACCAAGACCGACTATGCCAGACCAAGACTAAATACGCAAGACTCAACCAAAATTTTTTTTCACAGTAACTATATGAGATATAGTATATTACATAACGTGTGCGGAAAGTGACATTTTTCACACGAGTGGGAAATATTGTTGCACGAGGCATGAGCCGAGTGCGACAATCACACGAGTGCGGAAAATCACTTTCGCACGAGTAATGTACAGTATTTTTCCTACGATCACGTGATAATTTCACCAAATAATGTGTAATCATTATCTGACATATTAATACACAAAATGTTACAATTAAAGTCAACATAATTGATTTCAAAATCAACAATAACTATCAATAGTGACAAAAATTCAAGTAGTTTAACTATATAATATAGGTAGGTTATTACAATTATTAATTGGTGGGTCAATTATAGAAATTTAAAGTGAAATTATTATTGTTCATCATACTTCATACATACTTATCATGAATACCTTTCAAGATGATCACATTTTCCTACTATAATAACAGGTGATTTGGATTAGTTGGTACAACATCGGACTTCTGACGAAGAGTACGCGGGTTCGATCTTTGACCACGCCCTAAATTTTTTTTAATCAAGAAAATGACAAAAATTTCACTTTTTTAATAGATCACTCCAAATTCAGATATTACATAGGTGAATCTAATTAAAAATTATCTATTTGACAGCTTGCCAGTGGTCAATCTTAATAAAAATTCATTTGACAGCTTTTTTATCCGTACACGTACGGATAAGTTTTTTTTCCGTACGCGTATGAATAAAGGCCACTTTGCATAGAACTAGACAGTGCGATATATGTCACTTTCCTAAGTGATCGTAGGAAAAAATATTTGTAACAGCGTCAACATATGCTTCTCTTGGAACAATATAAGTTGGCATGTCGAATTGTAAGTTTTCTTAACTAGATTTTAACGATATACATAAAAAAACAATGAAATCACTGTAAGAAAATGATCTACAAAAATGTCCGAAGAGCACATAGTCTTTGTCCCAATGTCTGGTTAACACATGGCTAAAATCCAAAATAAAATTACTTATTTTTCAATATTTTCATTTTTCTCAAGGATTTTTTTTGCCAAAAGGTCAATTTATGCGTTGGAGAAGAGAAGGTTCTTTAGTATTCATAAATACATTTTGAACTAGAGAATCATTCTCTTGACAAGTTGTGACAAGGTCATATCGCGACGTACATGATAAAGTTTCTGTATTTAAGACGATTTGTGACAAAGCCGTTGCACAGTATAAGAACAAACCAGTAGTATAACTCTTATAAATTTCATTCATAAATTGCCAGAGCTTTTGATGACCTTGAACGGATCGCTTTACGATTCATTTTACCATAGGCGTAGGTGGCATAAGTTTTAAAATGACTTGAACGTGTTAAATGTTGTTGCTTAAATATTGTGGAACAGTACACTAATGAGTGGATTAAACAATAGTCTCATACCAAATAACTTGATAATGAGCTAATAAAATATTTATATTTTCAAAGTGCAATAAAATAAAGTAGTTAACAAAATAATGATTGATTTCAAACGATCTATTCACAATCCATCTTTGAATAACAATAAGAAATAATGTCTTGATAAACTTTTTTCAATTTAAAGATAGTAAATTCAGGTTTAAACATGTTTGTTGCATGAAAATGGAATGTTTACAAAATGTTTTGAGAGATGTGCGCTGAGAAATTATGGCAAGACCAAGACTAAAACCAAGACCAAACAAAATACAGCAAGACCAAGACCAAGACCAGACAGATTTGAGCAAGACCAAGACCAAGACCAAGACCGAGACTGTTCGAGTCTTGGTCTTGCTTTGCTCATCACTACCGTCTGCAACCTGCAGGGATACATACATTCCATTTCATAAACTGACTGCTAATGCTGATGTAATTGGCAATTCAGCTAGTTTAAAAATGCGTTCGAATTGTGCTAATAATGTTAATGTTAATATTAATACATTATAATACTATAATATTGAATGTTCCTTTAAAAATTGGATGATTATGTCTCGTTGACTCCTATTTGGTTGAGAAAATGTTTAATGATTATGACTCTTTTAACACTATACGTCTTTTTTTAACACAGTTGACAGGCATTGGAAATGTCACTTTTAATGGCAGTTGTACAACACAATTTTTATTGGACGAGCTGCACTCTTTATATATTCATGAACTGTTCCAGATATTTTGAGAACGATAATTTTCTCGAATAAAATAAAAATTACCGAAAACAAAGTTCAACCCTTTGTACACTCGACAATTTTGATTTTAGAGACTGTCATTCGCACTTTTTGATGCAAATATTATGGACTATTCTATAATAAAAATTCAGATGGATACAAGGAAAATTAAATTCGGGATTTTTCCAAAAATAGTCAAACTATAAAACTTTGACCTCCTGTAGAATCCAAACGCCGGCATTAAGAGAGTTGGCACGATGGTAACATTTTCCGGGATGGCATGGGCTACATCATATTGAAATTTCATCGAAACTGGTTTTTCATAAAATTTGTGCGGGGTCCTCTCACCCGGGGCTAGATAACTGGAACAAAACAAATTTTTAACGCGTTTTCTGTCATTCCGTTAAGCCCACCCACAGCTGATGCGCCCGCTGACGGTCAATATTCTTTAGAGCACAACCAAATTCAGCATTCAACAAATTCATCAGAATTAAAACTGATGGCCAAAACTATTACTGGCTTCCAGGCTATAAGTAAATTGAAAATGTCTTATAACGTATTTCCATTTTGTTGCTGAGCTATGAAGTCGGTTAACAGGAACTATATTCCTTCCATTCCTGGTAGTAAATATATCAACGACAAAGCTCTAATTGAACGTCATTCATCTTATTTCAGGAAGGTCTTTATTCGTATTATATTGAACTACTGCTCTGAGTCAATCAATGGAGTGTCTTTCACTCTAGCGAATATTACCTTCATAAATTTAGTTTTGCCTTCGACCCTGCTTATGGAAGGAGTTGGACGGTTATTTCGATTCCTGAGCAAAGTACATATACTGGAAAACTAAACTGCATTCGAAACAAAAAAGATTTGTAGTAACCAATTAGTTCACGTCCAATTTTCACGGAATCGACAAAAAACTGTTAACGTTACAATTTCCGATAAAGTAGGAAATTTCGAAACAGACTTCCAGTAAGCAGACATAAACTGGAAGCTATTGGTACATTTTCGTAACTATTCAGGACTAAAATGACATTCTTCCACATTGATCTAAATTACAAAATTTGTGCTTAGAGTTTGTACGGTTTTCGTTGATTTTTTTTGTTAATATTTCAAAGACGTTAAGCTGTTAGATGGAGCATTTGATATAAATTGGAAACTAGACAAAATTCTGACTAGCAAAAATGGAAACAATGATTGTAGGACACAATATAAAAAAGATAATATTGATAAAAATGTTTAATATGAAATTAATAAGTATTATGATAATAGAGTCAAGAAGGTAAATTGTGGGCTGATTAATTCAGAAATAATGGCAGCTACTAAAAGTTAACTGGATTTTGTTGAGAAGAGTGTGTCAAGTCTGATAATACAACTTTGGAAGTGTGGACCTTAAAATGGAGTTGGGAGCACCCAGTGGGAGTAGGGGGGAACACCGAAATCAATCCACCTTTCGGAAGGATTGACGGTTTCTGAAACGGGAAGTTTTTCATCAGTTTTTCATGAGATGCACCCCTCCCGAGATATTGGACATGGGAAATTTCGATTTTTACCAAAAAATCCTCATTTTAAAGCAATTCTTCAAATTTCACAAAAAATCTGTTTTTGATTTGGAAAAAGCATATAGGCTTCACTGAAGCTCATCAAGATGATAATTCAAATTCGTTTCTCATACGATTGATGCAATTTGATATGATTAAAATAATCATTGCACTGAATAGATTGTATTGTAATTAAATATCTGGATAATAGTGTGTGGCAAAAAAAATAATATGTACCTAAGTATGCTAAGTTGGTATAAATTACCAACAATTCAATACCCGTAAGAATCTTCCAGCGTATTGCCAAAAAAATTATGGACCAATACACCATTTTTAAATATTTTAGTTTTTTGTTTTCAGGCCAAAACATGGTTGCCATTTAGCATGGAGTGTTTAAAACATCCTATTGTAAAAAGTGGTACATAGACCCCAACTGATCCTTAATAAGTTCACGATCTATTGGACACTTAATGCAAAAACGGTGAATTTTCAGAAAACCATTCCCCCATTTGACCCGTTGTGGAAAAGTATTGATTTTTGAAGCCCAAGGGAGAGCATTCGTTTTTTAGCCTCTCTTTTTTCCACTCATCTTAATTTTTTCTTTGCTATGACAGGTTTTAATCGAAATACGACCTTTTTAAATTCACCGTTCTTTAATTGCCTGTTTCAACCTGGAATATTTCAAACCATTTTTTTTACGTAATTGTTGGTGAATTTAATTCGAGGCAATTATTCATAGCTTCCAAATGAGTCTCAAAAAATATGGATATCATCGGCGAAAAAATTTTCTACTCCACTGAAATCGCTTCTGAAACACGTGATTGACATTCGGAAAAAGTCACTTTACACACTAGTGTTTGAAGTGCTCGATTATTATATCTTTTGTTTCTCAAACCTCACATGAGTGTATTTTTTGTAATTTATATTTAATATTTCGTGATAATTTTATAGCTTTTTGTCAATTGATGTTTCAATGATTCGTCAGTCATTGTCTGTCATCCTGTGAATATATTTAAAATAATATAATATAATTCTGTTTTTTTCCTGTGGACGTGGAAGAAGTATGGGGAGCACCTAGTATCGAAAACATGTTCAGTCACTCGATTCAATCAGAAAACTAGCTACAAATGACCAATAAATGTCAAATATTATATCCCGAAAAATTATTATGCTAAAAAGGTGCACGTTCTTCTGTATTTCATGTGGCCCAATGTTTAATTTTGTAACTTGACAGTTTTGGAATGTTCGCATTGTGAAACTTGAAATCTTCCAAAATTTGAAATATAAACATTTGGTTTTGTATGTCTCCGAGGCTGGAATCGTAATTAGCGACTTTTACCTATCAATTTTGGTGAACATTGATTAAGTATTTCTCTAGTTATTGAATGTTTAATACTTGTTCATTTATAGTTTAAAACTAATAACGGGCTAATTACCAGACAACAAAACTTATATTTTCGAGCAAACAACAACTTTCTTAACAATTTGCAAGAAGCTTTGAGATGATCCTAGTATATTAGAATTATTCTTCGATATAAGAAAGATTTTAACTCCATTGATTGGATTATAATGGTGAGAGGAGAATACATCCAAAGAATTTAGCCGAACGGAACAAACCATAATTACAAGACTGAGAGAAGGTCATACAAGATTTACTTTGTGCTATATGCTGAGAGGACAAAGGCAACCAATACGCATCACCTGTCGAACCCAATTATCAGAGCAGCATGTTCTGATTGATTGCCACATAATAAGCAATCAGCAGGCGGTAGCTATGCGTACCAGATCGAATAACCTTTATAGATATATTTAAAAAAATCGAAACTAGAATCCTCTCTGGATGGGCTAATAACTCTAAGTAGTTGAAGCCCAAAACAAAGAAACATAGTTTCCAATATATTTGAAGTCAATGGTCAATATATTTTCAAATGACACATGATGATAATAATAATAATAAGATGACATACTGAATGCAAAACAATTTTCACTCTAAAGAATAATAGACAATAATCGATTGTGGATGTTGGATGTAATGACAGGTGGTAGAATTGATTAACTGGACAAATACTGAATATAAATAAAGCTAGGTTATCAAATGAATATTTTGAACATAATAAGCCGAGTAATAAGCTAATAAGTTACTTAAAAGTATTGATAAACACTTTCCAGTGCTTATAATGTCTCATTTTCTTCAAACCACTTCGTAATACGCGCACCTTGTGGCTATGTTAAATCATTTGTTATGATAACTCCAAGATCATTGTAGTATTCAATGTTTTCCTGGAGACGACACAATCGAATGCTTCAGAAAAGTCAATGTATACAATGTCAATAAGAGTATTATTTGCCTGCTGTTTTTAGCAATCATCTGCAGACAACAGTAAGTTTGTTGTAACCGATCGATTTGTTACAAATTCATGTTGCTGTTCCGGAAATATGTTGTGATGCAACATTGGAGTCTCAAGGTCATCACCTATTATTGATTCCATAATTTTGCAAACCACAGAGGTGAGATTAATTGCTCTATGATTGTTTAAGTTAAGCTTGCTTCCCTTTTCAAAAATTGGTGCAACGAACAAAATATTTACAATAGGCGTGACGATAGATTTTGAAATACTCTTCCGTCATGTGGGTACACATTCACTATTTACGAAAAAACCTTTATTTTGGTAATAAACTCAAGTTCAACGAAGTTTGAAGCCATTTTACTGATATTCTTTGAATAGTGCGCTCGTAGGTGTCATGGTGTCGGCTCTGACATCACACCTAGGTAAACATGTCACTGTGTCTATCTGTAGCGAAGAAAGTAAACAAAACAATAAATAAATTCGTGTCATAAAAATGAATTCCGAAGTTTATAAGTGGTGTGCAGTACCGCAGTGTAAAAACACATCAATAAGAACACCCAACAAAGTGTTTGTACATGTTCCAAACAAGAAAATGATAGATAAGAGATAAGTGGTTGAAGCTCGCAAGGCGAAAACCGAACGACGTAGTCACGAATTGGCCACTTTATTCACTTTATTTCTGTGGAGACCACTTGTGAGTATGTTATCCCATTATATTTATATTTCTTGAACTTAAAACGTTTGTTTGACGTGAAATAGTTGAAATATTGAGGCTATGAAATATCTAATTTTTTGAGGTTATGTTTGTTTTGGTCTTGTCTATAATTCTTATTATCAATTTCAATGGTTCACTTTTCTTTTTGCAGTTGCCAGATGACATGGAAAATTATATGCAGTATCATGTGCTGGGGTCAGTATCACAAGTACGTATGAAACCAGGATGTATGCCCCATAAATTTATATGCCAACATATAAAAGTTAAATAAACTCGCATGAGCTTAAAACTAGTTTGATTATATCTAATTTGATTGTATCTAGGGTGAAGATAAATATCTACAAAATTCACTTACAAGGAAGTTTTCACGTTTATAAACTCAGACGAGCAAAATTCTTGATTTGTTGCGAGGAAATCGCCCAGCATCATTATATCAATCGTGGGCAAATTTGAGCTATTTGCCTTAACAAAGCTCGGTTTTATTGTTATAGTAGATTGGAGACGATAAATCACACGTAAAATAATAAAATATCAATCCAAATGCGTAATCAGTAGTATTCACAACAACAAAACACAGAAAATGAGTGTATTGAGTATTGACTGGCAGCGGTGTTCACCTAAGCGTGACGTCATGCGCTGTGATTGGTGTTTCAGTCAAAATGGCCGATTGCAGTATTTTTATGTTTTATTTTATTGAAAATGTTAATAATCTGAATTTTTCAAATAAAACTAAAGCAGTGTTTTGAATTTTTTTGATATGAACTTTTTCCCCTAAAACCATTATACCGACGATTTTTTGATACTGTCGTAATGCCTATTGTACTGAGTGGATGTATCAAGTTTTCTCAACATTTTTTGAAAAATAGGACAGTTATACCATGAAGGCCTGGTGAGGAGGATGACTATAGTTTCTCAATCCACGAACTTTTGCCGGAGGGAAATCAATACTGGAGATAATTTTATAGCTGGGTGCATAATCAATAGTGACTGTGCTGATTAATTCAGGTTTAATACTGGAGGATTTTGTAGAGGCTTTTGCCATTATCTCCGTTATTTCTCTTTCATTATTGCATACGATATCATCTGTCCTCTTTTCCTCTCCATCATAGGTATAATAAGGTACTCTAGAATTTATGTTTTTGGAGGTTTTCAGATTTTTCAAATTTTGACAAATCTATTCCGTAATAGATCTTGGAATTCTTCATCGACTTGGATAGAGCATTTGAGAAAAGTCTGTGTATTTGCTTACAGTTTTCTGTCAACAAGTGTCATATTTAAGTGAAGCGTGTTATAAGTAAATAACTGCTAAACCGATGAGGTCCTTTTTCAATATGAATTTTGGTTCGGATTTGGTTGTGGGGATATCGCTATCAGCGCATTATTAGCATTCAATTCACTAGGGTTAATGTATTAATGTGATTTTAGTCCAACATTATGCTCCCAAAGCTTCTGGACCGCTATACTGGTACAAAAGACCAAATATTTTGTGTCAAAGTCTCCCGGTCTATAACTCTTCACTATTTATAAATAAGGAACAACAACAACACAAAAAATCCACTTTTTCACAATTTTGCTGAGACTTACAACATTCTCTGCTTTCAATGACCGTCGAACACAATTTGAATAATGCAGCTTGTTTTAAATTTGATGATAGATAAACTGCGCTGAAAATCAAAAAAGTCACAGATTTATCAAACTATAGTCTCGTAACAAAGAAGATATCAAGTGGCAATTATTCCCGTAATCTTATACGAAGTTATGATAGCAGGTAGTGACTTGAAGAGGCGACCAGACACAATTATCAGTCAATTCAATATATCTCTTAGTTTGAGAACCTGAAGATTCAAATTTCAGGTGGTAATTCAATTATTTTGGAACGCTTAGTGAAATTAACGGCAAGATTTTAGAACAAATTTGCTTTTTAGGACTTACAAACATGAACACAATCTATTTCATGGGATTCAATAAATTCAATCAGTATTTGAAGCAATTTTTATATGTTCCCCATGTGTTTACGCATGTTTGCATGTTTATGATAAAGATTTTAGCACAATACGTAATGGTATAACAAAGAAACGTCAAGTGTGATTTTGGTTGAAAGGAAAATTGTAGTTTAAATCGCTTTTAAAACTCATTTTCTTCGTCATGTACATATTTTCATACACCTTATCTCTAGATATGAATAATAATATTTGTTAAAATAGCACGCACCAGAACCATTTAAATGTAGTATGGCTAATAACAGTTTGATGGTGAAACCCCAACGACAGGTGACAACTTATTTTTCAGTCGCGTTTCCATATAAGTCACGACATTTCTTCATTGGAAAGTTTTATTTTTGAAAGTTTAATAATAATAATAACGTTTATTTGCAAAGAAAAAAGTTACAAGATAACAACCCAAAAAAATACAAAATATACAAAAAAACAACATAAACCCACAATAGTCCTAAAACTGTCCGTGGGAAAAATATTGTAAGATATTATCATATCAACATTTAGCTAATGAAACAAAATAGATAAAAACAAAGAAATAGCACAAAAAATCTTTTCAAAAATTTTCGTGAAGTTACTTATTAAGGAAATCGGTCTATAGTTATTTATATTTGTCCTGTCACCACTTTTAAAAAGAGGTTTGACTGTAGCACATTTGAAGGCATTTGGGCACATACTGGTTTGAAATAGTTTATTTATTAGAGAGGTGAGAGGCTCACAAATATGGTATGCTATTCCTTTTATAAGTTCTGCCTTTATTCCATCATTGCCGGGTGCTTTATTATTTCTTAGGCTCGCTATAGTTTCTAAAACTTCGGGTTTATTAGTTGGTCGCAAAAAGAACGAACATGCGGTGGGACATTTCTCTTCTACATAATTTGGTTTTTTAATATTATTCGCTAGTTTGGGCCCTATTTGAGTGAAAAACGAATTGAATAAATTCACTATTTCTTTTTTATCCGTGTTCGTGGCATTATCATAATTTTTAATTTCTTTCATTTCACCTTGTTTTTGTTGATGGTTATTAAAATTCTTAACTACATTCCACAAGTTCTTAGGATTTGCTAGGTTATCATTTATTTCTTTTTTGAAAAAGTCTGTTTTAGTTTTTTTCATTAATTGATCAAGGTGCTTTTTGTATATGTCAAATTCATGCTTGAGTTCCTCATTATCTGGATGTTTTCAGATTTTTTTATACAAAGCATCTCTCTTGTTAATAGAATTTACTTAGCCAGCAGTTATCCAACACTTCAATCTTCGGTTTTTGTGACTGGTTTTGATTACTTTGCTAGATTTATTAAGAGCATACTGGTGGATAAACAATAAAGCTCCGACGTCGTTACCATTTGTTTGCCATAAATAACGTATTTCTTAAAATATTTGGCACCAATCGCCTTATAACATTTTTAGTGGAAATGTCTTCGAGCAATAGATAATAGTTTCCTTGAAAAAGTTCATTTTTGACTACCAAGAAAAGTCGTCGCGATGTCTTTGATTCTTTAAGAGAGACGTAGTTTTCATTTCCTGGCGATGCCAGTGATTTTGGTTGTTTTATAACGAAAAATTGACAATATGGCATATAGTGATAGGTCCCGGAATATATTGCATTTCTTGTTCCCATTCAGTTCTTACACAATACGATAATCTTAGTAGGTACGTTGAGAGATGTTTTATATGACTGCTAAAATAACCCAATAAGATCAGTGAATGTCTCTCTCCACTTATTCAAGAGTACATTAAAAAATTAGTTGGCGTCCAAATTATCTGTTCCTGTTTTTGCCTTCTCTTGACGATCGCCACAAACAACATCCTAACTAAGGCGAAGATTTAGACCCTGAGACACTATCAGCGTTCGGCGGTCTGTACAACTGAGAGCTTCAACTCTTGACGTGACAATTGCGGTATTTCTACATGTTACTACAACATGAGGTCACACTTTTCGAGGCCGGCGCACCGGATATTTTTTGCATTAACGACCAGATAAAAAAATTTTAATAAGTTGCGTCACTTGCGTCAGAGAGTGGGACGCAGTGAAGTAACTTAAATCGGAATAATCTAGCTCGATCATACTGATCAAGACGGGCCAAGTTAGTTCCAGTGATATTGTGCAGCTCGTACCAATTTTCTCAGCAGAAAAAAAATAACGAACGAAAATCAAGACTATTCAATCACAAACAACAATATAAACATCGGTTTTTTGTTTGTATGCAAATATGAAAAGACATTTACAAGAGAACATGATTTTAACACTGTTAACAAATGCAGTATTGTCGCGTCTCACGAAGTATCGCTGGAAAATATCAAAGTCAAGAAACATGTTATTCACACACTGCATATTGAAAATTGTGCAATCAAAAGGTCTGTTCTCACAAACATCACAGACAGTCTTTGACAATCCGGATTCGTCGCAAAGACCCTAAAACGTTCTCCCGAAAACACATTAGGGTCTTTGCGCCGAATCCGGATTGTCAAAGACTCTCTGTGATGTTTGTGAGAACAGACCTAAAATGGCGGAATATTTCGATGGAACAAAAATTTCGCAGAAACTTCAAAGTCGCAACAAACAATTGCTATAAGGGTGAACCATATTCATCAACCAACGTTAGCCAGCATGTGATTTCGACCAAACTATTTGAATCCACTCCATGAGTGGCTCGATCTTGCTTTTTTGCATAGTACCGCTAAAGACACACATACTTTTGAAGTTGTGATTAAGGTAGCAACAGAATATGGGGGACTCAATAAATATTTTCAAATTGTCAGAGCTATTTAGTTTGCAGGACCCTCAAATCAACAGCTTTTTTCATTCCGCGATGAAGCTACGTATTTCGAAACGAAGCTTGTAATTAACAAACACATCAATACATTATGTCTTAATTTGGTGACGCACCAATTCAGCATAAATGTCTGGATAGGTGTAATCAGCAATCAACTACAGGTACTGGTTGGAAAATGAACGTGTTCTTCAACCACAATACCCACACGCCTTTTTATGTCTAAGCCTGAGGAGCGCTGCACGAACTTGTTGACTTTACAGCACTTAGACTGTAGCAGTTGCTGATGTTTGGTAGCTCAAAAGGGTATTGGAATATAAGGCTTAAAGACATTCGCCACTATGAAAATATCTCATTTAGCAGCTACCATAGGTCGTAAAGCTACAGTAATTGATGCCTTATTGACTTCTGTCGCTTGAAATTGGGGCACTTTCAGATTAAATAGTTTTAATGAAATATGGAGAACACTAGACTACAAAATGTTCGTCTCAAAACTTGTCCTGCGCTCAAACACAGTAAATGTAACTTAAAACGTAGATTGAACAAAAAAAACTTACTAACAGAATTTGTTTACTGATATCTTCTGTATGTTCCTTGTGGTATATTATTCATTCTTTTTTTAATTTCTTGGGAAATTAAACCACAATATTTTTAAATTCTTTATTTCAACGTTTCGGTAGCGTTCCAGCTACCGTTGTCAAGAAAAAATAAGTAGCTGGAACGCTACCGAAACGTTTGAAATAAAGAATTTAAAAATATTGTGGTTTAATTTCCCAAGAAATTAAAAAAAGAATTGTTTACTGATCAATACACGAATGATTATCGTAACTTTGCACTTATATAGCACTGTTTTTTATGGGAATTCACTTCCGCTTAAAGAAATT
>CAJUYH010004077.1:0-28912 GCA_910591685.1 Galerucella tenella | reverse complement strand
TTTTTTTTATGTTAATTTTTGCATTAAATTTAAAAACAATAACATTTTTGAATAGAGAATGAAGAGACCTTTCAAATGATATATCACAAGCCTATACTTCCCATTTAAAAAATTGGGGGTTGTACCTGTCATTCTAAGGGGGTTGAAGGTAGGGGTTGCATTTTCACGTTAAAGAATGTCAAGTTATAATTTAAATTTGACGTGTTTCGGGATTTTTTATAAATATGTACAGTAACCGAAATAATGAATTTATTCCATTTGGCTTTTACACACTGTATGTTGAACTTATCTTTAAAATTTTAGGAAGGACCAATGATCCATTCGGGAGCTGTAGTCGCAGCTGGTATATCGCAGGGCAAAAGTACTACATTTCAGAAGGATTTCAACATTTTTAAATATTTTAGGGAAGATCATGAAAAAAGAGATTTTGTATCGGGTGGTGCAGCTGCAGGTGTTTCTGCGGCTTTTGGCGCTCCAGTCGGTAAGATATTTTAATACTGTAGCCTATGGTTTTTTTTATGAGATATGGCACCAGAAAGTCGAAAAGCTACTTCAACAGTTAACAGAAATGGTCAATTAATTATCAATCCCAATTTCTTGTGAATCCCCACGATTTTAACACATTGATTTATATTTATTTTTTAATCCTATTTATAATTTTAGGCGGTGTTTTATTTAGTTTAGAAGAAGGTACCAGTTTTTGGAACCAAAGTTTGACGTGGCGTACGTTTTTTGCTTCGGTAGTTTCGACTTTCACCCTCAATGTTGTACTTTCCGCTTACCATGGTGTTCCAGGTAATTTAAATTACCCAGGGCTATTAAATTTAGGTAAATTTGAAGGATTCAGTTATGAATTTTTCGAATTGCCCATATTTCTTATTATGGGAGCTTTCGGTGGATTATGTGGCGCTCTGTGGAATCATATTAATTACAAGATTACTGTGTTCAGAATGAGGTAATTTGAAAAAAATATTTTTTAACTAACAAAATTTTGCCGTAAATAGTACCTACCTGGTGAATCAATAAGGGTAACGAGGTACCGTATATTCTAGAGATTGGGGAAAATTTAGAAAAAAATATAATGAAGAATGTTTTCAAAAATATTTTTGGGTTTTTTACAAAATATTTCTCAATTTAGGTGGGTAAAAATATCAACTTTGGAAACCACTGTCCTTATTTTACAAATTATTTAGAAATTTACAAAATGCACTTATCACCTGATTCATTTTAAATATTCAAAATGATTGCCATAATGCACAAATCCAGTCTTTATATACTTTAGCATGTTGTAAAAACTATAATCTAAAACCGTTAGGTCTGGTGACCATCCTTGAGGATATGAGAAATAGGATTAGGGAGCAGTTCAAAGTATTTCCATTGCTGAAATTGGGATAGTTTTGTTTCCAGTATAAATAAATACAATTTTAATTAATAGGTACAATAAGAATGGATCTGATCTGTTCAAAGAATTTGAAAAGCCTCACCCACACCACTAAAAGTTACTAGATTAGTTACTAAAGGGTGTGTTCCGAAAAAGTGGTCGTGCTCCAAATCTATTAAATATGCCTTGATTGATGAAAAAATCAGCCACGTGTAGTCATAAGTATTATTTAGATGTTTAATGTTTATACCTAAGCATTAAACAGACGGGTATTCAGTCACAGGTAAAACTTGTTCCTCTTTTGTATCTCAAATTTTTAATTCAAACTGAAAGCTTAGAACATACACATTACTCTAATATGGCTGTTTTTAATTAGCAAATAACCGACTGCAATGTAGTTTCACTACAAAATTAAGTATATTTATCTGTCAGAATGATCAAAAATGGAAATTATCAGCTGATGTCAATATCAAAAAGTGTTGTGTGAAACTGGGCGGAATCTGACCAATCAGAGGTGAGGTCTACAGCATTGCCAACTTAAATTCAAATTACTCCTCCTGGTTTTTAAATGAGGTATATATGGCAATAAGTGCATTTTATACATTTATATTTTTGTTATGAGCATCTCCATTAGTTTTGTTTCTTCAAGTATGTAATGTTAATACATATTTTTGTTATTGGTTTTTACTTGTTATTTTATTTTCAAAATAATTTGAGCGACATAATTTGTCTGGGTGAGCCAACAAATCCCCAACACTCACCAAAAAATGCATCCTGATGTGCCTTTTCGTAAGTAGAGTTTATAGCATTCCATATGAAATTTATCTATAATGGTAGGTGTTATTTTTTTCTGGAAGCTACCTTTATTGCTCTATGCATGGAGTCTATATTTTTAAAAATCGGCTCAGACATATGGAAGTTACAGTCTTTTTCTTGTCAACGAAAGAACACTTCCCTCACCACTTCAGAATAGTTGATACAAAAAAATTTACTTTAATCAAAGTTGTAGAAAAAATACAGTAGTTTCTAAAGTTGATTTTTTTCACCAACCTAAATTGAGGAATATTTTTGTAAAAAATCCATTTATATTTTGTAGTGGTAGTTATAGCGAAAAACTATGGACTCAAAAACCTTTATAATCATTTTTTTGGGGACGATTTTCTCAAACAAATTTTTTCTACAAACTCTTGGACATACGGCTTCCTATACAGGGTGTCCCATGACGAGTTAAAACTATCTGTATATGGCAAAATACTTATAGTAAAATCATGAAAATTTCTACGTTTCGGTTTTCGGATGCGATCTTTTTAACTAAAATATTTTCAAAGATGGCAGACTTCCGGTTCTACCGGAAGTCGACTATAACTTTGTTATTTTAAACGGAACACCTTGTATATTAATACATTTTTAAAATCTACGTAAAATTTTAGTATACTTTTTTCGAAAAATGCATATTTTTTGAGCTATTAATTTTTTTGTAAAAAATTTGATGGTTGCAGACCCTTACAAATTATTTTTTTGAGAGGATACCCTTAAAGATATGAAAATGGTTTCTGTTCGGTTGCTTTTAGCAGGGTTAGACCTACTTGAATCTACGCCGAAAAATTTTTCATTTTATACAGGGTGTGTATAGAAAGTGTTCAAAGTTTAACTTCATAAATATCAAATTTCTTTATTTTTTCAAATAGAACCACCCGGTTTTTTCTATTTAAATACATTCAGGGGTAAAAAATAAGGCAAATTCATGTATACTTTCCCATAAGTATTTTGCCATATACATATAGTTTTAACTCGTCGTGGGACCCTGTATCCTTATTGAATCACCCGGTACAAACCGGTTAAGAGTACCGTACACTGTAGTGCTAAATTTAACCACCGCGGCTCTTTAATCTAATATTTCTCCAAAATGTATTTAAAAAATTATCTTCTATCATATACTTCAATTTTTAATTATTTTTTTCAGATATATTCGTGCCAGATGGTTAAAAGTAGTCGAAGCTTGCATTGTCGCCGCAGTTACCGCAACGGCAGGTTTTTTGATGATGTTCATTATAAATGACTGTAAACCTTTGGGATTAGATCCAACAAAATATCCAACGCAGGTAACTTATAATCTATCAGAACTTTCTATGTAGAATATCTAATCGTAAAGGAATATTACGGAGGACTAACTCTTCTTAATGTTTTTAGCTTTATTGCGCCGATGGAGAATACAATGTACTGGCAAGTATTTGGTTCCAAACCCCGGAAGCGTCTTTACGCTCTCTACTCCACGATCCTGCTAACACTCATAACGCTCTATCGCTAGCGTCGTTTGTGATCGTATATTTTTTCTTGGCTGTATGGACATTCGGTCTGTCGACCTCGAACGGATTGTTTATTCCTACATTGTTAACGGGCGCAGCGTGGGGAAGATTGGTGTCTATTGGAATTTATAGTATTTTTCCGAATTCGGTAAGTCTTTATAAATTTTTACTAAAAAATATACCTTTTTAAACGTTTTCATTTAGCTTGTCTTCTTTGTGTTTAGTTTGGGTGGAATCTAGTAATTACATGTTTACACCCTTTCTGTTGACTGATTGATCCTTCAATCATTAAGGGCGGGTTTATCAATGCCCGGTTAAATTCATGTCAAATTGGATTATTTAAATATGCACAAAAAAGCTACTGTATGTTTAAATTATTCTCTATTCACATTTGAGCACGAACTAGAAGTCAACAGAAGTTTTGATATCGAGAAAAACCATAATAATGTAGTGTAATGTGAGTAAAACTTGATGTAGAAATATTTACAATAATAAAATTTTACTTGGAAATTTATATTATTAACAAGAAAAACCAAGCATAGATTTTGTTTATAAAACTGAATAAATAATAAAAATAGCGCTTAACTTAGTTGGAGTATAATACTTAGTTAAAAATAAAACAACAAACGTGAAAAATATCTATCTAAGATTGAGGTTATGATATTTTCATATAAACACATCACTGTCAGTTGTATCAAAAAAGCTGTGTGAAACGGGCGGCAATTTAACCAATCACTAGGCTGCAGAAATGCCAACTTAAATTCAAATCGCTCCTCTTAGTTTAAAAACAAAGTATAGTTTCAGCTAATTCCATCCAGCAATCATTTCTAGTCAAAGGTATGCTAGTTTCCGTTCACTTGTTCAATTTATCATATTGTACTGTTTTTCTTATTTATTTAAACAGTTTTTAACGTGGGATAAAATTATACACTCACTATGGCTAATTACTATTGATTTATTAAAGAAACACTTACACACTATAATAAACTTAATTTATATACACACTACTTAATGTCTATTAATTTATCTACACTCGGTATAATAATTGTCCTAATTGATCTTCAACACTATTTATATTCAGTATCTATTCACTCACTGTATACTGAAACTGTTAACCGATTCACTGTATAGGTACTGAACAACTTCCCGAATCACTCAAAAACCCGCGTATATATAGTCCTTCGCAACTCTAGACCCTTCTTGAATATACCACCTCTGCGTATACTTTATATACTTTACCATTGTATTGCCTTGTACGCTTCGAGACAAGTCCGAATATTACCTGCGAAAGAACCTTTCTAGAAAGGTCGCATTCATAGTTTGCGACAGGACCGGCTTCTGAATCACTGAGTTCGTAACAATACACACTAACCCACCAAAGATACTTACGTACTTTCACTTTTTATCATTAAAAATGTACCTATCATTTGCAGGCGATCGTTTCTGGAAAATATGCCTTGATAGGCGCAGCGGCACAATTAGGTGGAGTAGTTCGAATGACAATTAGTTTAACTGTGATAATAATGGAAACTACTGGTAATATAACATTTGCACTACCGCTGATAATAACGTTGATAGCAGCTAAGTGGACAGGAGATTTTTTTAATGAAGTAAATATACAATAGTTATCTTTAAAACTATTCTTTTCAGTTAGAGCACCCTGTATAAATTACTTTATTTTCCATGTAATGTATAGAGTATTATTAAGTAATATTTTTTTAGGGTATTTATGATATACTTATTCAATTATGGGGTATCCCTTTACTTCCCTGGGAACCCCCACCGTTGGTTCATAATATATACGCGAGTGAAGTTATGTCACATCCTGTAGTTACTTTAAAATGTGTAGAAAACGTTGGCCATATTGTTGAACTATTAAAATTGACATCTTATAATGGATATCCCGTGGTGGATCCACCTCTAACAGACCAAGTAAGTACTGAATAAGTAGAAAGTTATTTTTATTTAGCTCAATAAATTTTATCTCAGCCTTGTAGATATTTTTTCGGTTTTGTGAATAGGAGGAGTGTTTTTCCTCCCATCCCCTGGCGCTTATTGCTTCTAGAAGCGTCTCTTCTAAGACCTTTGTGTGTGCCTTCAGGTTATGCTAAAGTTCCTTGTCCTTATTAATAGAATAAATAATTCAGACCTCAGGAGCCAGTTTCTGTACTTGGGGGAGTAGAGTCCATATATTGGGAGGTTTGTGGTTTTTTCTCCCCTATTAAAACCTCAGCATAGTATTAGAGGTTTCCTTATGTTCTTGGGAAAACTAGCATATGGTTCTGTCTAACCATCCTTTGTTGGTCATGTGTTTGTTGAGTTTACGTACCCTATTAAGAGCACAAGCAAAGCAAGATCCTTATTGTTTGGCTACTGTGGCAATTATTATTTGGTATTTCCCACCTTTGACGCCTTTCTCCACCATTATTGATACAGGTTGTTCTTCCAAGTACTGTTATTTGTTTTTCGCAGCTCTTTAATTATAACTCAGAATGGTACTGGGCTGTGTCTTCATTACACTTGTAATCCGACTGATCTGGTACCTAGGCTAAACACAGTTTGTTTAGACTGCTCTATTCTTGTAAGGTGATCCTGAACAACACTATTACGTTGGGGCTTTCAGGTTGTAGGTGTTCAATCCGCACACAAAATTTCTATAATTTCAACAAACTGACACTGTAACATTGAAGCCGAAGAAAAGTATTTCAACTATGAGGCAATTTTTTGTTGACAGAATATTTTTAGTAGGGCGTAGACATTTTTAGAATGTGGAAACAGCTGCTAGTGACATAACACATTGTCGAAACAATTTTTGGGACCTTAAACTTTCTCATAGTTATTTTATTTCCATTAATTTTTTCATCAAATCTGTTCCATCTACCTAATGATAATCAAAATATGTTTTTTTAAGAATGTATCTGTTTTAGAGCGAAGTAACGACTTACGGTCGTATTAGAGGCTTAATATTGAGGTCACAACTTGTTGTAATATTACAAAAGAATATTTTCAATGAAACAGCAGAATATTGGGAAAACATAAGTGCTTCCATCTTCAGGGATGCTTATCCTAGATACCCAACGATAAACGTAAGTAATATTTTCGGCTTTTCTGGCTTCGTTTTGATCCTAAAAATAATTTATTAATAAGGATCAATGGGATTATTTGTGAAAGATATGAATGTGTATATTTAGCTGCTTATACCAATAAAATTAATTGTTTATGGAGGTCAAATATAATAGCTAAATACTATTATAACTCCTTATATTTTTGATTGAAAAGTAATTTTCAAAGAGCAGACCGTTCACTGGGAAGCAACAACTACTTCTCGGGCTATATGCCACGACAGATATTGAATTACATCTCTAAGTTAAACGGCGCTTGGATATCTGCACTTTTAAATTTAATTAAATAAATAAAATTCCATTTTAATTGTAAAATAAATGTAATCATGTTGGATTTATGTAAATTAATTTTTAAACTTTTAGTGTGTAATGACGTGTCTAAACATGTTGTGTTTGTTTATTTACAGAAGTAACTGGCATAATATTGTATACCTTTTTGTAAAGATCAATAAATTTCTTTATATATAGATAAAATTTCATAATTGTTTACAGGACTTGCATATAACGGACATCCAAAAAACTTATTTTGTAGATCTAAGACCATTTATGAATCCGTCACCGTATACAGTGTTACATGTAAGTTTATAGTTTAATGGTTTTTTATTCTTCTCTAATCTTTTTTACATATTTTAGTCATCATCATTACCTAGAATGTTTAGAATATTTAGAGGGCTCGGTCTACGTCATTTACCGATAGTCAACGACTCAAACGAGGTAAGATTAAATACCTAACTTATCTTAAAAAAAATTTTCCACAGGGGAATTACAGAATACTAAATTTAACTTGATGTTTTGAAATTATATACAGGGTGATTCATTTAGAATGTCCAATCTCTGAACTGTAGATTCTAGACCTCAAAATATGATGAATCTGCTCAACATGCCTTATGCAAATATTGCTAGTTTCCGAGATACGGGGTGGTGTTCAAAGTTTAAATTTAAATTTTGATTTTCGAAATTATTTTTATGTTTTCACAATTTCTCTTTGAGCATTTGCTTTGAAGTTTTTTATTTTTGTTTACAAATTTGTTATTACATATTTAAGAAATAATAAAATTTTGTATGAAAAAATTAAAATTTATTGAACTTTTTAGAAGCAAATAACTCGATAACCGATTGATTTACACGAATCAAAGAAGAGTAACTTTTTTTTGTAGAATTTAACGCTTTTTAATATTTATTTAATTAACACAAACAAGTGTAACTAGCGCCCTCTATTTGCAATGTTAAATTAGAGTGCAAATTATGATTCCTCAGACCAAAAAACGTGAAATTGCCAATTTTCAAAGAGAAATTGTATCTCGGAAACTAGCAATAATTGCCTAAGGCATGTTGAACAGAATCATCATATTTTGAGGTCAAGAATCTATAGTTCAGAGATTGGACATTCTTAATGAATCACCCTGTATAATTTGCGACTAAATTTCGTACTAATGCAAAATTTAATTTAAAACTCCCACAATGTATCCATATTCAAATCTTAAGAATGTTTTGTTGTTGGTTTAGGTTGTTGGTATGGTAACGAGAAAAGATTTGGCGCGATATAGAGTATGGCGACACAGAGGTCACATGGGTGTAGAAGAATTATTAATTTCCAAAGAAATATAGACAATTTTTATGTATCTAATTAGTTATTAATTGTTTTTTGTATATAAGATATTTATCTTTAGTTGTTTATTTGAGATTTTGTATATATCGAAAATATTTGTCTATAACAAAGTGAATAGATTGATGTGTGTAAATAATTTTAATAAAACCAAACGATTCTGAATATATTTTATTTGTGTTGTAAATTTTTTTATTATTTAAACCCCCAAAAATGTGATATAATTATGAAGTCTTCATTATACAACAAATTTCTCCTTATTTTTAGTCAAAAAACTATAAATCGTCATAATAATCCAATCTTTAGAGCAAGCTTAAGCTTATCTATGTCTTTTGGGAATATAATAAACTTTTAAAAGACATGCTGGATAGTATTTAGAAAATATGGGAAACGACATAGCTTACTTATGTCTTTTTAAAGAAATACCAGCCTGCAAGGAAAAGGCATATGTAACCTCTGAGAAAAGTAATAGCTTACCTATGACCAAAGATTACAGAATAAAAATATAAGATGTTTCCCCTCGTAGATGTAAGTTTGTCCCCCGTGGCTGGAAGATGACCCCAGTCAGTAGAAAATATAATCAATCGGTGAAAAAGTCTACAATCGACGGAAAATATTCTCCACCGGCCTGCAGGTTGTTTTCTACCAGCTGCACTCTGCCAGAAATTTGTCTTTACTAGAACTTTTATAAAATATCCGACTAAAAAATTTTAAATGTGTATAATTTGATTTACTCCACCCATAGACATTCTAAACTGTTTTAAAATCAAATGAGTACTCATTTTGTTGATTGAACATCAGTTGAACCAAAGCTTGTGTATTTGGTATTGTCAAGTAAGCAGTTCGTTTTCAACCTCTCCCTGTATATATCACTTCGATTTTCCCATAGCACAACTGCGTAAGTGCGTAGCTGATATCTATGGTTAACTGAAACCACAGAAGAGAAATGTTTATCTCAATTCTGTGTTTCTGACTTCTGACACAAATCAGTAGGCCGACATTGGGGATTGGGCCGACAGTAGGTGATTTGTGACTTAACCTCACTTTTTCAAAAGATGTTGAACGTTATTTAAATTTTAAAATGGTACATTTTAAATGATATTTTCTTCAACCTTTAATTTCATTCATATTTTAGCGGAGAAGCTTAGCACCCAGTCAAAAAACTAAACCTGAGGATTTAGTTTCAGAGAAAAATAACATTAAACCTTCCTTAACAAATAAAAGAACTAGAAACAAATCTAATGATGATAAAGCTGCCAAACGTACCGCCTTAGCACAAATTAATACTGAAATAATATTTGTTTCGGACCATGTAAGATACAATTGAATTTATTGTGTATTTAATTACCTTATATTACTATTTAAATAACCTTGTAGGAAGAAATCATTAAAAAATTATCTAAGCCTTATAAATGTCCCCTGCCAAATTATGAAGGATCTAATAGCACTAGAAATTTGGGTATACGACGACCACAAGTTAAAAGAGCACTTTATGATCATAATATGCCCAATGCTCTTGTATTGTATACTCCACCAGAGGTATCTGAACATGACAAACTAAAAAACGATGGGTAAATATTTGTAAGAAGCTATTTTATTATTAAAATATTATTTTTACTGATTTATTTTATGGCAAATTAAAATTTTCAGGACAATACTTGTACATGTAGTTGTAGATCCTCAATTAGGGAATATTTTGCGACCACATCAAAGAGAAGTAAGTTAAATGTATCTCAATAATAGTTATATTGTGTAGCAAAGTTACAAAGATTGTTAATATTTTCTTTAAGTACTAACAGTAGTAGTTAAATTACCTTAACCAATCAAATTAAATGGTAATACCTATATTTTTTAGGGAGTTAAATTTATGTATGACTGTGTAACAGGAGTTCAAATACCTGGTTCTTATGGATGTATCATGGCAGATGAAATGGGTTTGGGTAAAACATTACAGTGTATAACTTTATTGTGGACTCTAGTTAGACAAGGACCTGAAGCAAAACCACTGATAGAGAAAGGAATAATAGTTTGTCCTAGTTCTTTGGTAAAAAATTGGAGCAATGAAATCCATAAGGTAAAGTATCAAGTAATCTAATTCGAATATCACTCTAGGAGCAAATTAAGAATTATTTTTAACATAGTGTTTAATTTTGTTTTTCCAAGTTTGCAGTTTTCTTTTTCTAATGAAATTAACCATTTTTATAATTCTTATAATTGCTTGAGAAATTGAGAGAGAAATTTGAGTTTAAAACAATCCTTAACCAACTTACATGCCAATGTAATAACTTTTTAAACAATATCATAATGGTTTTTTTAGTGGCTAAAAGGTCGTCTAACATCCATGATTATGGATGGAGGAGCAGATGGTAAGAAAAAGTTGGTTCAGTTTATGCAAGGTCAAGGAAGAACAGCAATACCTGTTCTTATAATATCCTACGAAACATTTAGAATGCATGCTGAGATTTTACATCGTGGAGAGATAGGATTAGTACTTTGTGATGAAGGGCACAGGTAAAACACTTTGCTTAGAAGCTATTTAAGGATTTCTCTTAATAGATATTTTTATTATATTGCATTGTTGCAACATATTTTTTATTTGTTAAATTTGTAGTCTTGAATGTTAACTGTGGATACCAACATTTATTATATGAATTTTCTTGTTACTTTTCAATAACAGGCTTAACAAAGCCATCTTGACTGTTCTAAATCCTCAACTTTATTTTTATGTTGTCACCCATGATAGATCATGGAGCCATGTTTTCACCATTCAGGGACAGCATAGTAAATAATTGCCATGGCTTGGATGTACAAGTTTTACTTTTTTAAACAATTAAAATAGTTTGAGTTTTAATATTACTGGATTTGAATGTTCAAGACAAAAATTTCAGTATGGGGATGCTGAGTTACTAAGATGTTTAAAAAATAATGGAATTCGGTGCAACATTAAAAAAAATACTTTTGTGTACAAATTTTAGGTTGAAGAATTGTGAAAATCAAACATATCGAGCCCTGATGGGACTAAATGCGAAACGAAGAGTACTACTTAGTGGTACTCCCATACAGAATGATTTATTAGAATATTTTAGTTTGATTCACTTTGTAAATGAAGGATTGTTAGGGAATGCTTCTGAATTTAAAAAGAAATTCGAAAATTACATTTTACGAGGTTAGTAAAAATTCTTTGCTGTGTGAGGGTCGAAAAGATTTTGAAAATCTAAATATTTCAGGTCAAGATTCCACAGCAACAGATTTAGAACGACAACACGCTTCCGAAAGACTTACAGAATTGACCACTATTGTAAACAGATGTCTTATTCGTCGCACATCCTCGCTATTAACAAAATATCTACCAGTTAAATTTGAAATGATCATTATATGTCAGTTAACACCTTTGCAGAAACAACTCTA
This sequence comes from Galerucella tenella, assembly GCA_910591685.1. Taxonomy (NCBI): domain Eukaryota; kingdom Metazoa; phylum Arthropoda; class Insecta; order Coleoptera; family Chrysomelidae; genus Galerucella; species Galerucella tenella. The sequence goes on along the minus strand of CAJUYH010004077.1, from coordinate 17,089 downwards.
TCTTAACTATATAAATTCTGAATCAATCAGACGTTCTGTAACAGACATCGACTCAAAAAACACATTGAGTACTCTAGCAAGTATTACTACATTGAAAAAGTTGTGCAACCATCCAGATTTAGTGCTGGAAAAAATTTTGGAGGGTTCAGAAGGATTTGAGAAGAGTAGGAACATTTTACCGCCTAAAAATGGACCTAACGATGTAAGACCTGAACTGTCTGGGAAGTTGATGCTGCTGGATTATTTCTTGGCCAATCTTAAAGCGAACTATAGCGATAAAATCGTTTTGGTATCTAATTACACTCAAACGCTGGATTTGTTTGAAGTTTTATGCAAAAGAAGGTAATTTATTTGGAAATATTTAAAAGGTTATAGCTTGAATAATTTGGATTTTTAGAGGATATTTATACGTGCGATTAGACGGTACAATGTCGATAAAAAAACGAGCGAAAGTAGTGGAAAATTTTAACAATCCCGAATCGCAGGAATTCATTTTCATGTTAAGTTCGAAAGCGGGCGGTTGCGGGTTAAATTTAATAGGAGCTAATCGGTTGATAATGTTCGATCCAGATTGGAATCCCGCTAACGACGACCAAGCGATGGCGAGAGTTTGGAGGGACGGTCAACAGAAACCTTGTTATATATACAGATTTTTAGCGGTAAGTAAAATGGTGGATTCATGCAACATCAACTAAACTAAAACTAATTTAAGATTTAGATTAAATTTAAACTAATGATAGTCAGCTGTTCATGCAACATAAATTAAGAAATTGATAAATCAACCGGACATGCGCAGTATTTTCCATCATTTGTCAAATCTTCCAATATAGTCGAGCGGATAAAGCAAAAAAGTTCGGAATTTTTTCCCTAAATACGGATCGAAATGCGGTTTTTTGCATTCGCTTCGGAAAATTATTTGTAAAAAATGTACCTACTTTGTTCCCATTACAAATCGGGAATTGCATCGCTGCAGTCAAAAATGCATGCCAAAAATGCATAAATGTAAAAACTCTGTAAATAAGAGTCAGAACTGGCTCAAATCGGGTACCCGGGGGTTTTCGAGGTCGCTGATCACGATTATGATGTTGAAATTGACCCCCCGGACACCTGGGGCTCAGGAACGCCGATGAACCTCGTCTCCGTGGGACTCTCCAAGAAATCACGAGGGGAACGAAAAAAACTCCGCGTCCGGGAGTTTTTCGGGTGGCTGAATTCAAATATGGCATCGGCGAACACCCCCCGGACACCTAGTGCCCCCGAACATCGACCTGGGGTGCGATTTTCGAAATCATTCGGGAGTAAATCGTATACGAAAAATGGCCATTTTCGTATGAAATTTAAATAACCTAATTTTCGACATGCTCAAGCGGTAATCGTATATGAATACTTTCGTATGGCTTGTTTCGAGTGGGTTCATTCCATTCGAATAAATGTTTTCGTGTACAGAAAGTGTAAATTTACATAACCTAGATTGAAAATATTTGCGTTTGGTATGTCATTAATTTGAATAATAAATGATATAAGGAGCAATTCTATAAGCAAATGTTAAATTTTAACGCACAGTTAAAAATAACACAATCTGCAAGTCTGTATGCATATTAAGCATTAAAGTATTAACGGAAAACTCTTTATTGGATACCATACATGTTGAAATTCGAATTATAATCTTGACTAGGTATATATTAAAACATTTATAATAGCGGAAGCTTTGTCAAATATAACGGCGTACCGTTAATTTTTAACCACTTCTTATAGAATTGACCCTATAATCAGCTATAATATGGCAGTTTTTGTTTATTTAATTCATTTAAACTTCATTAACGCTATACAAGAAGCGGAAGAGTTAGCAGATAGACCTCCTAGGATCTTTGAATTTAACCCATTTATTGAACCTTTCGAGGAATATTCAGAAATATTGTCACATTTTTTATTAAGAGCAGCTCTGAAACTTGAATCTCCCATTTTTTAACAACAAACAATAATAAAGGAAAAATGCTAAATAAATAATATCAAAACCAGTTTGGGCTCACTACACTTAAGGTATATTCTTTGCATAGAACTATTATGCCCGATTTCAACAACCATTTCCTAAAGTTAGGTAATACCTAAATCAGATTTTGGAATGAAAAAATAGAATTTACGTCTCACCATGCGCTAAGAAACGCCTAAACATGATAGAAAATACCCAATAATGCCACTCTCAAGTAATTCTTAGCGTGTGGTAAAACGAAAATTTCACTTAGCAATTCCAAAATCTAATTTAGGTATTACCTAACTTTAGGAAATGGTTGGTGAATTTATTAGAGATGCATAGATTTGCTTCTCAAATATCACAAGTGACAAGACCATACGATTATGCGGTGTTGTCGGCTGCCAAATTCTTCGTGTACGAACGTTTATTCGAATGGTGTTGAAAAATACAGATTTAGCACCGTATACGAAAAACTTCATGTGGAAATAACCGTACACGCATAATATTCGTGTGAACTCGAAAATCACACCCCTGGACATAATCCCCGAGAACTTTCTTGACATTATCGACAAAAACAGTCCGGAAATTATTGGAGGCGTGTTTTTTGAGGCGCGAAATCACGATTTCACGTCGAAAACGACATTCCCACCACCTGGTGCACCGCAACCTGCGCTTGAACATCGTCTCCGAGGGTTTTCCAAACCCCCCTCCAATCATTTTCGGGTTGTTTCTGGCGATATTGTCAGGAAAATTCTCGGAGAAAACGTTCGAGGCCAGGGTACATCGCACCAGGTGTTCAGGGATCGTTTCCCGCGCAAAATTCTGATTAAGCGGCTCAAAAAACCCCTTATAACGATTTTCGGTTCAGCTTTTTCGATTTTGTCTGGAAAACCCTCGGAGACGATGTTCAAGCGCAGGTTCCGGTGCACCAGGTGGTGGAAGGGTCGTTTTCGACGTGAAATCGTGATTTCGCGTCTCAAAAAACACGCCTCCATTAATTTCCGGGCTGTTCTTGTCGATATTGTCAAAAAAGTTCTCGGGGATGACGTCCAGGTCGAGGTTCGGGTGCACCAGGTGTCCGGGGGTGTTCGTCGATGCCGTATTTGAATTCAGCCACCCGAAAAACCACCGGGCGCCGAGTTTCCCTCCTTCCCCGCTAGAAATTCGGGAGAGCCCCACGGAGAAGAAGTTCGAGGCCAGGGTACGGCGCACCAGGTGTTCAGAGGGACGTTTCCCACGCAAAATTCTGATTAAGCGGCCCCAAAAACCCATTATAACGATGTTCGGTCCACCTTTTTCGATTTTGTTTGGAAAACCCTCGGAGACGATGTTCAAGCGCAGGTTCCGGTGCACCAGGTGGTGAGAATGTCGTTTTCGACGTGAAATCGTGATTTCGCGCCTCAAAAAACACGCCTCCAATAATTTCCGGGCTGTTTTTGTCGATAAACAATAACTCAACACAAATCACCAGTAGGTAATCTGTGGTCAAGGCTTGACGCATGCGTTGTGTTGAATTTATGGAAGAAATTAATTTCTTAGTTGAAAGTTGGCCATCTTTCTTAGTTTTAATTTAAATCTTAATTTTTTAGTTTCTTGTATGAACATCTACATTACATTACATGCATAGGCGTGCCTACAGGGGGAGCAGGGGGGCCATGGCTCTCCCTAATCTGTCCACCCCAATTCCTAAAAATATCAATCTATTAAAAACATTTTATAATTTTCAAATTTTAACGTTCTTTCAATGATACGAGGAAGCACTTTTTTGTTTAAATAAATTGCGAGAAATTGAAGGGCGGCAATATGCAAAAGCAATGTTTTGGGGGGCACGGCTCTTTGTTTTTTCATCAAAAGATTCCGATTTGATATTCCCCCCCCCCTAAAATAAAAAAGTCTGCGCACGCCTATGATTACATGGTTTCATCTTCTTAGTTTTAGTTTTAATTTTTTTTGCATGAATCCAGCTTTAATGTTGAATATATCCAATCAATAGCATTTATTTTTGTGTGTAATTAATTTTTAATATAGGCAGGTTCGATTGAAGAAAAAATTTTCCAAAGACAGGCTCATAAAAAAGCGCTGAGTTCAACGGTGGTGGATATGAATGAAGAAACTGCCAGACATTTCAGTGTAGCGGAACTTAGAGATCTTTTTAGATTGGAAAACACCGAATCTGATACACATTCCAGGCTAAAATGCAAAAGATGCATGAACAAAATTCAAATTAAAAACCCTCCCGATGAAGCTGACTGCACGGACGATTTATCCTTGTGGTATCATTGTTGGGATAAAAAAGGTTTAGCGGATATGGTGAGTATCCTTACAATTTCTTATCCCACTGAATTGTTGAGTAATTTTTTCTTAGGTTTTGAAACAAATCTGGGATATGTCGAAATACATTTCATTTGTCTTTCATCAAAGATCTGCTAAACAAGAAATTAAAGATGTGAAAGTTCTTGAAGAAGATCCGGATTATGACGGACAAGAAGATAAAGATTCTGATTATTCCGAATAGTATATTGGTTTTAAATGCATAATTGTGATATTAAAATTATTTCTAAGACTTAATACAAATGAAGTAAAGTGTTCTAATAAAAATTTTAATTTGTTGTCTTCTGATTATTTTAATCACACCAACATTAAATGCATTAAACCAAAAGAACGGTTGCACTAGTGCATGCTTTGTCACTGGACAACAATTTGACAATATTGATGGTTGGTGAATGTCAGCAGTGTTGCCACTTGTAATTATCAATGTTTTAGTCAATTTTTTAGGATCCTCAACTTAGGACACTAAAATATTGACAAGAAAAAAATGTGTTTGCAACACACCATGTTTTAGTCACTAATTTAGGTTGTGATTATGCGCACTGAGCAGTATTATTTTGTTAGTAACCTGTCACTTTTCAGATTTTAGATAAGAATTTGAATTTTTTAATTTAAATAGATATCAGACAACAGTGGACACAGATAAAAGTAGTTTTCGTGATCGCAAATTTGTGTGCACATGCGTGAATTAATTAGTTAATCTGTCGATGTCAAGCCGCCACTTCCGTACATTCCCCTCAGTTCACCGTGTATTATTTTGAAATAGGTTGAAAATGAGCTACTTCTTATTACACACATAAGATAAATAATAATGTGTTCTTATGTTAGTGGTTTAAAAAAATATTCTTTAGACCTAATTGGAAGGGATGTTCATCAACACTACTATTTTTCTTAGTGTAGTGTTACTTTTCTCAGTGTATCAGGTAGTTTATGTGTCAATGCCCCGACGTATTTCCGCTCAATATCGTGTCAGTCCGACTTCAAAGGAACCGACAAAGCTTTCCTCTATTGTTAGATGGTGTACTCTGTGGTTAGCAGCAGCAACTCTTATTAATATAGTAGTAGTTAGGAATTATATAAGAAAGAGAAGCCCTCATGTGCTTATTTTTATATTGAAAGTATGTAAAGGTAAGGTCTTTCTCTATATAGTTCAATAAGTACTTGATCATGAGACCACGACATTTTTGATATTTAAAATAGCTCAAACGAAAAACATTCACATACACAACATTCTCACCCCTCAATAAACGATATATAATATTTGAATAAACGTTGGTTATGTAGCAGAACCAGTGTCACCACCTTAATGAAAAATAAGAAAATCAATAACCTTAAAATAAAGTTTACCCTATATAATGTTTGCCCCAAGTTGTCATTTAATATTTAATGGATAGAAAATAGGCTGGTTCTACAGGGTGAATCACGACCAACGGGATGGAGGTTTATAGCGAAATGGTGAATGTTTCAAGATTTTTTTCACTCTAGTAATTTGTACATTCATATAGGCCACATTTTAAAATTATTTTGAAATATACTGGATGTTCCAATAAAGTGTGGCGTATCAAAGTTATATTTTTTCTTATGAGACACCCTATATTTTATTGCATTTTCTGATTGCCCGTAAAAAATAAGGTACTCCTTTTCAATAGTTCCCTATACCTAAATACAGAGGGTTCCGAGTTAGGCCGACTTTTTTAAAAATGTGAACATTTCGAAAAAATTTAATAACTCATTGATATAACACATTCTAGCAAATTTTCCCTCACATCTCAATAGTTGGACATTTGTTGAATGTATTTCACGATTGAGTAATTAATATCTATTCACAGGGTGTTCAAAATTTTCAGTTTCATTATTGGATCCTTCAATGGGTAGTATCGAGCTTATTTTAAATGGAACACCCTGTATTTTGAGAATTCACCATGTTCAAAAAAATGTCCTCTTTCGAGGGTGTCCTATACCTAGGTATTATACTTTTCGTGCAATTTACAATTTTCTTAAATCGTATGGAAAATCGAGTTTCATATAATTTTCGTCGGCACCTAACTTAATGACATGTCATTTTATGACATTTCTCTGTTAATTCTCTGAACAATCTTGCGTTAGTTTTAAATTTTATTGCCACAAAAAATGAAGCAGTACCTGTTAAGTCGACATGATACTTTGCATTGGGGAATGTTCAGAAACTTGTCTCCTAGCATCTAGAGTTTATGCTCAAAAGTACCCTGATAGAATTCACCAGAAGAAGGAAGTTCTCGAAAAACTGCTCAATAGATTTCGTGATACTGGTAGCGTTGCATACGAGAAGGGGACCAAAACTAAAACAGTTACTGGCGACAACGCCAACGAATTTGATGTACTGCTATCGGTTGCGGAAAATCCTAATACCAGTACTAGAAATATTTCAAGTGTATTAGTATGAGTTTGTGTAGAATACTCAAGAAAAATCGCTACTATCCGTATCATATCCAACTACACCAGCAGATGACACAACAGGATAATGATAAACGTTTAAATTTTTGTTTATGGACTTTGGATAAAGTTGGAGAAGATCCTGATTTTTTCAATAATGTCTTGTTTACTGACGAATCAACTTTCCATTACCAATAGACCTGAAAATCAACTACAAACACAAAATTTTGAAAAATTGGAGTGATAGCCTGAAACAATGCCAGCCTCGAGAGATCAAATCTCTGTTTGGACCATGGCAAAATCATGCCCCCAATCGATTCATGGAAGTTGTAGTGACTAGACTACGTCTAGGACATAGCAGACTCAGCCATCAATATCTACGACTCAGCCATCAATATCTACTGTCAAAGGAGTGTCAACCGTATTGTGAAGTATGTGAGCATCCCATTACAATTAAACATATTTTGATTGAGTGTCCGCTATATAGTGTCGCAAGGTTACAGCATCACCTACCGAACAATTTAAGTGCAGTGTTCAAGGAGTGCAGTGTTCAAAGTTTAATACAGTTTTTAAAGGATTCTGAGCTTCTATACGAAATATAATTATTCTATTGTTCAACTAATATGTACAAAATAATCATTCACTGTTCCACCGCTAATAACCAATATGGTTGATGCGGAAATAAAAAAAAAAACTTTCCACAATAATGGGTTAGTAAATAGACATAATTTTCATTATTACGATACAGCAAACAAACATTTATTCCGCACTGTTGATCGCCAACACCGATGGAGTGTAAACGTTTGGGGAGGTATTGTGGGCGAGTATGTTATCGGCCTCTATTTTTTGACGGACACCTAGATGGTAGAAAATTTTTGAGTTTTTTGAAAAAATACTTCTGGATCCTTCTTGAACACCTACCACGCAGCATCCGAAAGAAAATGTGGCTACAATTGGACGGAGCTCCTGCCCACTCTTCACGTGCAGTTAGAAACTACATCAATAGACAATTCAGAAATAAATGGATAGGTAGAGGCGGTCCTTATAATTGGCCAGCTAGGTCACCAGAATTGACCAAGATGGATTTTTTCGAATGGGGTTATATTAAAAATAGTGTGTATTCTATAGGTACCTCCTACTACTCCAGACGATATGAAATTGAGAATTTCGAACACTTTCGCGATTATAACACCTAATATGTTAAATAATGTAGGAAAATCGTTGGAAGCTAGAATCACGTGTTTCATTGCACAAGATGGCAAGCATTTTGAACGTCTATTATAGTAATTTTTCTTTTTTTGCTTTGAATAATTCGTTGTTCGTTTTGTAGTAGGTACTCGTATTTATGTATTTGCTTTATTAAAAATGTGTTTTTGTCTTATTATGTACTCAAATAAAATGAGCAACTACAAGTGGGCATATTTATTGGCAACTTCACAGATCATCGCAGTTTAACATTTAAAGAGAATTGCATAAGTATTTTATGTTTTAAAATAGATTTACCATACAATTCAGGAAAATTGTAAATTGCACGAAAAGTATAATACCTTGGTATAGGACACCCTCATACCATTCGAAAGAGGACATTTTTTTGAACATGGTGAATTATCAAAATAAAGGGTGTTCCATTCAAGTTAAGTCCGATATTACTCATTGAAGGATCTAATAATTGAACTGAAAATTCTGAACACCCTGTGAATAGATATTTAGTACTCAATCGTGAAATACATTTAACAAATGTTCAACTATTGAGATGTAAGAGAAAATTTGCTAGAATTTGTTACATCAATGAGTTATTAATTTTTTTCGAAATGTTCACATTTTTAAAAAAGTCAGCATAACTCGGAACCCTCTGTATTTAGGTATAGGGAACTATTATGAAGAAGTACTTTATTTTTTAGGGGTAATCAGAAAATGTAATAAAATATAGGGCGTCCCATAAAAAAAAATATAACTTTGATACGCCACACTTTATTGGAACATCCTGTATATTTCAAAATAATTTTAAAATGTAGCCTATATGAATGTACAAACTACTACAGTGAAAAAACATTTTGAAACTTTCACCGTTTCGCTATAAACCTCCATCCCGTTGGTCGTGATTCACCCTGTATAAATATTTTCTATCAATTATTAAAATTGAACAAAAATAGGACAAGTTTCGTCAATTTCAGTATGGTCCATTTATATTATGTTTGGTTGATTAGTACTAGCTGTATTTAGCTCTTTAAAAATTGAGATTGTAGAAAAAGTATTGTGTACCCTTGTGCAGAAGGTTACTTTTTCCACTCGTTTAATTTGCGACACTCGCCGGTAGGCACAAACTTTATATAAGTATTTTGAAGATCTCGATAACAACTTTGGTTTGCCTTTTTCTTTAAATAGTATATCTTTTTTTATTAATGTGATCATTAAAGCTGTACAGACTCCATATTTTGGCTTTATATCTACATTATACCTACTGCTTAAATTGAGTTTTTTAAATAAGTACTTTTCTGTTCACATTAATTATTCCCAAATATAAAAAACAGTTCTCTTATATTATTTTCGAGCGTTACAAAAATTATTCTTTTTTGGGTACAAACTCAATTGAATTTCTAGGATGCTTCTCTAGATACATTAAATAGATTTCATTTGAAGCTAAAAAATAAAAAAAATACGATACCATTGTTAACCCCCAAAACGTGTAGGTATAAATTATTACTTTGACGGTAAATTTTTGGTAGTAAAATCGTCTGCGGAAAAATGAAAAGGAAATTAATAGTAGATTCGATTTTTTATACTATTTCCAATTATGAAGAGCAATTTTCAAGAAATCTCTATACAGGGTGTTGTTTTTAGGAAAGACGAGTTTTAAAAAACAGTTCTCTTATAGGTATTATTTTCGAGCGTTACAAAAATTATTCTTTTTTTGGGACCCACGTTAACGGTATATTTGAATAACCCGAGATACCAATACTTTTATCTAAATTAAATACATAATGTACATAACAGTAATAATGTATATAAAGTCTCCAAAAGTTATCTAAAACAATAATAACCTTGATAAACAGATAGGTATTAAAATATACAAGAATCCAATTAGAATTTGGAAATTCTTGCAGCTCATTTTTTAGAAAGTATATCTCATAGATAAAAGATTATTACTCCTAAACTGAATCCTGAATCAGTTAATCACTTTTATTCGCAGACGACGGATGTCAACAGTTTATGGTGGGATTTTTTAAGTAGGTACTCGATTTTAAAATGGGTTGTTCCACATCAAAATTAACAGAAAATAGTGATAGTAAAAGTAAGTAAAATACCTACATTTTTCATGCATTCAATCAAATAATAATTACGATCCAACATAAATCACAGCGAATATTAGAATTGATAAGTTTTATAACGTACACAAATTAAATTATTTATAAGAGAATAAGACAATAAAATCCTTATCCGTTTGGGTGGAGGCCAATAAAAAAAATGTCTCGTCAAAGTCAAAATGTGATCTATTTTGTGTACATCACAACATGGAGGCTAGATATATCTAGTCTCCATGCATCACTACAAAATATGGACCTAGAAAAATAAATGAATAACTAGGGTAAAATGTTTCAACAATTAAAAATGTTCCAAAGCTAATTAAAAACGATGAATCATATGGAGATTTCCCATTTACACTCAGCACTTTGACATTGTATGTAAACATAACCTTGAAAACTTAGAGGAATGGAATGAGTACACAAACCTATCCTATATCCGTTTCAAATTAATAATACTAATAATTAGGCACAGATAACATTCTAGCTTCCAGTTATTTTCAAGTTAAAAAAAAAGGTGAGTTTTTAGAGAATCGTTTGTTTTTGGTTACTTTATTATTTGATTTAGTTAGAGATAATAGGTAAAAATTGTATGTGTTATTTATAGCCATTATGTAATGGTTTTCCTTGAATGTTAAAAAGTGTATGGATTGATTTTTAACAAGGTCTAAATTTAAGACACTACAGCTATGACTATTATATGAAGTATGAACTTCCATAGCTTTGATTCAAGAAAGTTTTAATATATTTAATTTATGAAACAAGTTGAAAATTGAGAAAGTGAAAAAATCCAGTGTTTGTTTTCTGCAAAACAGCATCTTGTTATGAATAAACCAATGTGAATTGTCAGTGTGTACCTATTCACCAAAAGGATTAGTATACATTTTTGAAGCTGGAAGACATTTTATTATTTCCATCTTTTAGTAAACTCCTTGGTTTGTCTGTCCCAATTTCTTAATTTTAATACTTTATTTTAAATAACAATAATCTTGGTACAATAGGAAAATGCGGATATTGTTATCTTATCAAATCCGGTGTATAATTCTAACAAATAATTGAAGGTACCTACGCTAGTTTTAAATATACATTATATTTTAGGTCAAGAAGCAAAGTTTTTGTGTTCGTTTTTCTTGAAATAAACATTTGGGTCTTGGCTTGTGTCAATATGCCGAATGTAGATAATGACTTCTGTATTGTAACATTTATACAGTGGTTCTGGAATAGAATTAGAGGACTTCTTCTTTCAGTTTTCAGTAGGTATATTTCTGTCAAATAACAAAAGTTGAGCTATTGTAATACACTGCTTTAGTAGGCGACACTCTGTTTAATGTATTAATAAGTTAATTTATACATACTGATTGATTCCCTCCTTTAAATTTTTCCTCCATCCAACCTTTCTTAAGCCTTCATCATCTTTTCCCTCCTATCAATCTATTTACGATTTTTTAAGCCATTATGTTAGGTTGCATTTTGGCAATATACCCTACCCATATGTAGTTGCTTTAACTGTATTTCATCTCCTGTACATAAAAGTGGATTTATGTATAAAATAAAACTAGTACTAAAATGATGATGCTAAAAAATCTAAATTGATAATTGTTAACAGTTGCTTAGGAATGAATGAATGGATAGAGATCATACAAAAGCACCCTGGGGTCACGCACACTTTTGTATTTTGAAAACTCATTATAATGACTTTTATCTCATTATAATGACTTTTTTCTCATTATAATGACTTTTCTCATTATAATGACTTTTTTCTCATTAAAATGACTTTTTTCGCATTATAATGGCTTTTTTCTCATGACATTTATATTTTCTAGGTTAGGTACCTATAACAAAGGTATTTTCGAATCTATGACATGAATCTTTTAGATGATATGGAGGAGTTCTTGCAAAGAAGAGATATTCCAATTGCTCCATTAATTGCAATCCCATATGGTTTTAGTTTGTCATAAGAATCTACATGCCACATGAAATTTGGTCCAGGGGGTCTATCCACTAACAGTGAGAGCTGCTACGAAGGTACACACTTATAAAATGCGCATGCGCACTTTATAAATGTGTACTCTGGTAGGAGCTCTCACTGTTGGTGATTAGACCCCCTGGTGTGGAATACTTTCTTCTTCTGAGTCGTTTCCTACTTCTGAGACTAACTCCAATAGGGTCCAATTCTTTCAATATAAAACTCACATTTCTGTTTGTAATTACAAAACCTTGCTGGATGCATTTCAAATGCATCCATCTATTCTGTTGTTCTGTTATGAAATCCAAAACTTCTGGCAAGAGAGTAAAATGTTTTTTCTATAGAGTCCAAGATTCTTCCATATTCTCTTCACTGTTGATAAACTTATACTCTGTTTGTGATATAAATTCAAGAAAGCCGTAATTTCTTTATAACTAAGACCCAATAGAAAGTAATATGCAATATAATAGTCCGCCATTTTTTTATTTGATAGAAATTCCAAGAAATTTAATTAATATAAATGATTTAAATAGAACAAAAATGATAATCCCAAAACATCACCTAAGAAAATATAAGCTCAAAACATCACCTAAGAAAATATGAGCTCAAATATGAAAGCCATTATAATGAAAAAAAATCATTATAATGAGAAAAAAAAAGTCATTATAATGAGATAAAAGTCATTATAATGAGTTTTCAAAAAAAGAAAAGTGTGCGTGACATCAGGGTGCTTTCGTAAGATCATGTGGTTTATCTTTAGAACATGTGAGTGGATTTAAAAATAATTGAGAATTCTTTTACATCAATTGGATCCTTGGCTGGTGGTGGGTATAACTGGACAAGTGCAGATGTTTAAAATATTAAGAAGAATAGTTAGTTGTGTTAGTTTTGATTTACAAAGTTTGTATTGGGCGACGACCCAGCACTGTAGTGGAACGCGTTTGGTGCGATAATTACAGTCAAGCAAGGTCGGACATGGTTAGTACTTGGATGGGTGACGACCATACCAGGGAAAACCATCGTATAGGGCCCGTACAGCCTGCATCGGACTAGCATATCACAGCTCGCAGGCATTATACCAATGAGCACGAGGTATAATGTAGTATGTCGTCTTTCGGAGGAGACGTAAAACCGAGGTCCCGAGTCCATGGATGTTGGGCTCGTTAAAGAACGCTACTACTGGTTGGAACACTAGTGGGTTCGCCAAAATTTCCGGATAGGGGTAGAGTGCTCCCGGCGTCGGCCTTAGTCGCAGAAATAGACCGACGTTAAATAACAGAATAAAAAAAAAGTTTGTATTGTTTCTTCTGAAGTCATAATTTTGTTCCCATAAAAAAATGTTATTGAAAATAATCCATCTAAATTTTAAATTTATATTCTGTAATGTTACATAATATAAGAGGATGACTTTATGAGTTGAAAAAATTATATTATATTATGGATAAAGTGTTTCTCAGAATTAAGTTACAATTAATTGTTTATAAAATATAATTCCATATTATCAGCTTTGTTAAGAGGATTCCAAAGTTTTCAAAAATTTTTATTAGATAAGCACCAATTAACCTTTAATATTTTCATTTCTTCTACCTCACAGTTGATAATAAGGAGTGAAATCATTTGTCTGAATTTAAACTTGAACAATCTTAAAAATATAGCCGAGATTAAATACAGAGTCGGATCTAGGAATTTTTCATGATAGGCTAAAAAACTAGCTTTTAATTTAATTAATTCTTAAATGGTTAAAACTTCAAAAATTTGTAGATTTAGTTGTAAATATTGTATTAAAAAATATTTTTTATGATTTTTCATACATATTCTATTTAGTTTGACTGGCATAAATTTCATGACGAGTTTTTTCTTTATTGTAAAAAGTTAGCACGTGACGTTGTATGCGCCGCCAGATTATCGATTTTATATGTTTGCTTTCTTGTTTATTGACTTTCTCTGACAAGATTATTATGTAAATTAAAATTTGCGATCACTCTATCTAAATATGTTTTCTGTGTTACAATGTGTTATAAAACAATTACCAATTTATCACTTATTTACAGGAGGAAAGGAAGAAGCATCTTCAGATGAATATGTAGAAGGTGTAGTATGCAATGTTAACGATATCAAAGAAAATGAATTGAAAGCCGTCGATTTAAACGAAAGAAAAATATTGTTAGTTAAACAAAAAGGTGTGATAAGTGCCATAGGAACGAAATGTACCCACTACGGAGCTCCTTTGGTTTCCAGTGCATTAGGAGATGGAAGAGTGCGTTGTCAATGGCATGGTGCTTGTTTCAACATCCTAACAGGTGATATAGAAGATTTTCCGGGATTAGATTCGTTACCTTGTTATAAAGTTACCATAGAAGATGATAAAGTTAAAGTTAGAGCAAAAAAATCCGAATTGATTTCAAATAAAAGAACTAAGTTTATGGTCAAGAGAGATGTGAATGAAAATAAACATATTGTTGTTATTGGAGGAGGTCCGTCCGGAGCTACTTGTGTTGAAACGCTCAGGCAAGAAGGTTTTACCGGTCAAATATCGTTTATTTGCAGAGAAGACTATTTACCTTATGACAGGGTAAGTTTTAGAATAATTATTATGGGACATGTCCACGACAGTTGACAATACCCCTGAGGGAAAACAATAAACACGATCAATAATTATCAAACAACTATTAACCTATATTATATATTAAATATGCAAGCCCAACAATTAAAATAACTTTGAAAAAACATTTAAGCAAAACCAGCTAAACTCAAAGACGATCTATCATTATAAATCAGCATAACCTCACTATTAAGTACCACGTTTTCTGAACGCTTTGTTTATTAGCTTTATTCGGGTTCATGCAATTACTGTTCCAAGACTGTCCGTAGTTTTCGCAGTGGAAATTGGCTTGTTCAGGTTTTAACAGGATGGTTCTGACACCCGCAGTTTGGCGTTCGAGTTTATTTAAGAGCAGTTCTTGTACGGTTCGAAAACCGTCCAAGTCAGTCCCTAGTCTCGAGCTAGGACGATTTTCGGATCATTTTTTACGCATGCTCAAATCATTTGCAAAGCAGCAGGGTGGAACTATTTTGAAAATTTGCAGAGGTTAGAGGTAGAGGTTTGTTTATTGTGTGCTGTTAATTTTTATTTTTACTTTTCAAATTAAATATTTACCAAATGGAGAAATATTTGCATCATCAAGTGAAGACTATGTTTTTCTTGATGTGATCAATAATCTCATAATTCCAGAAGCCTTACAAGATAGGTAATATTAAAAACGAAAACCTTGTGGAAGAGACAGTGATGATGAGTTATCTTCAATTGTCAATTTAGTTAGGTTAGTTCAGAACTATAGACCATGCGGGATGTTCGGGTTTTTTCAACCTTCGTTCAATTTTAAATGGTCCGAAAATAGTCCTTAGGACTGAATAAAGTACGCAGCTAGCTCTGCGCAATTCCAGATTGGTTTGCGGACTTTCCAGAAATAAAAACCCGAATAAAGCTATTGTTTTAGCACAGGGCTGTTGTCAAAATAGTTTGTGACGTCACGTGGACATGCCCTATAGCTAGAACGTTTATGTAGTAGACCATAGAGTAATGAATGAGAGAGATGTTAAACGTGTAGTGTCTTGTGGCACAAAGTTACCACTAGCGCCAACCTTGGCTACTGGTACAAACTAGCACTCAAGACGCGCGCTTTTCGAATTTTAAAGCTTTCAGCATACGCGTAATATTGTACAATATTTGCAATTGAAGTATTTTGCACTTTAATATTTGTTTTTTAGTCATCTTTTGTAAGTTGCTTGTGGCATTACTTATTCTTTTTTCTTATCCTTTGGGGAACCAAACCACAATAATGTTTTTTATTTCGACGTTTCGGTAGCGTTCCAGCTACCGTTGTCAAGATTAACTAGTAATAAAATAATTTTTGATCCCTATCTGACAACGAAAAAATATGACAACTAGACAATCAAGTCAAGTCTTCATAGACTAAGAAATAACATTATTGTGCTTATTTATTACTCTATGTAGTAGACCACTATGTTATAATATTGCACAAAGTCTATATATATAGAATTAGAACTGTTACAACAGACGTCACTTCTTCTTTATTCACGTTTATGTGTTTCAATTTGACTCATAAATGAAATTATTTATCACTTTATTGCTATCTATTTTTTAGGTTAAAGTTAGTAAGACGATGGACTTCGACATTGAAAAAACATTACTGAGAGATGATGCATTTTACAAAGAGCACAACATCGATGTACTCAAAGGTGTCGAAGCTACTGCTGTCAAAACTGATGCTCGTAGTATTATTTTAAATAACGGAAAAACGTTACAATATGATAAGTTGTATATTGCAACAGGATCTGATGCTAAAAAATTGAATATTCCCGGCTCTGATTTAAAGAATGTCGTCGTTTTGAAAAATATCACTGATGCTAAGTAAGTTATGATTAAGTATTTGTGAAATAATTTGTATTTGATATATTCCTTATTTAAATGGTTGTTCTTTTTTCAAACTTAATAGATATTTCAGTACTTTAGATCCAATGATGATAATAAACTTTCAATTATACCTTGCTTTTAAACCAGGAGGAGCGATTTGAATTTAAGTTGGCATTTCTGCAGCCTAGTGATTGGTTAAATTGCCGCCTGTTTCACACAGCTTTTTCAATACAACTGACAACGATATTTGTCAGTTTTGTGTTTATATGAAAATATTATAACCTCAATCTTTATTAGGTACATATTTTTCACGTTTGTTGTTTTATTTTAACCAAGTATTATATTCCAACTAAGTTAATTGCTATATTTATTATTTATTCAATTTGATAAACAAAATCTATGATTGTTTTTTCTTGTTTAATATAAATTTCAAAGTAAAATTTTATTATTGTAAATATTTCTACATCAAGTTTTACTCACATTACAGTACATTATTATGGTTTTTCTCGATATCAAAACTTCTGTTGACTTCTAGTTCGTGCTTAAATGTGAATAGAGAATAATTTGAACATACAGTAGCTTTTTTGTACATATTTATATCATCCAATTTGACATGAATTACTTACTTACTAATATCTAGGTAACCAATACGTTTTAAACATCAAAAACTAATT
>CAJUYH010004076.1:0-28914 GCA_910591685.1 Galerucella tenella | reverse complement strand
TGGTCGCGAAACAGTCTGGAGAAGAGAAAGTGAACGATATGCTGAGTTCACTTTTAGCCCTAGAGTGAGTTTTCAAGGGGAATCAGTTACGGTGTGGGCTGGAATATCTTCAAAGTCGCGAACAGAATTGTACATAGTCCCTAGAGGATCTGTGACTGCAGATAGGTACACAAATGAGATACTACAAGATTATGTTGTTCCATATGCACCATTTATTGGTGACAACTTCATATTGATGCATGACAATGCACGCCCTCATACCGCCCGCATTGTCACGGAATATTTGAACGAAGTTGGTATAACCCAAATGGCATGGCCAGCGCGCAGTCCCGATCTAAATCCAATCGAGCATATTTTGTGTTTATGATGATAATTGTATAACTGCAAATAAATGTATTTTCTTTGTGTTAATGTTAACAGGCGTCAATTTCTTGAAATAAAAGCTTTCCGAAAACATTTTCTGAAGAAAGGTAACTTTAAAAACATGCACCAATGCGTGCCTACCGTTGACAAAGGTTACAATAGGAAAAATAGAAAGTTTAGGCCTTTTAATATAAAAATTGTAGGGGTGCCCGTTTTTCGTGCCGGTGAGTGTATGTATTATTACATTTTCGAACGTTGTTATTTCTTGTTAAACTTGGTATTCTAGTGAATATTATTTTAACATTCATAATAATTCATGCTGAAAAGTTCTTCAATATCAACAATTTTCTAAATGTATCACAGCTTATACGGGAGTCAAATTTGTTAGTAATTTATAAAATCGTAAATAATCAGGCTCCATCATATCTTAATACATATTTGAATAAAAGATCTTCGAATATGAATTACAACTTGAGTACAAAAGATACTTACCAAATTGAAAGATTTAAAAATTGAATAGATGAGGCTTTTACTTGATGTAGATCCATAGTAAGTTATAAAATCAAACAATTTAATTTTGTTAAATCTACATTGTATTTAAACATAAAGTGACGCGTTTCGATTCGTTTGAAAAAGCTACTGTGCTAGCGAAACGCGTCACTTTATGTTTAAATACAATGTAGATTTAACAAAATAAAATTGTTTGATTTCATTACTAAAAGATTTAACTCTGGAATAATGGAGAAAACATTATTTTATAGAAGGCTTAAGGTTGTATAATAGCCTACCACTGAGTGTCAAGACTTCTACTACTGTAAAACACTTCAGGTCAAGGTTAAGGCAAATTTATTTCGTGAATTGATGCTTGTATCTTTTTAAATTCTTGTAATTTGTAATCTTCTTGTTATGGTATAGCTTATTATAAGTTAAATAAAGTGTATTCTATTCTAAAAAAACACCACAGCTTTAGTATACCATGTGTCAATATTAAACATCACAGGTATCTCTTGAACAAAACGAACTGTTGAAAATTCGCAAAACCGTCAATAGGGTGGGGAACTGAAATGACAAAAGATATAATGCACCATATGCCTCACCTACCCCACATAGGTATAGATATAATGTCAATGCTTGAACAGACAACGTGTTATATCGAGACTAGTACTAGAGTGCCACCAAGATTTAGCTGACGCCTAGGCAAATAACAATATTAACCTGAGGTGGGTTAAAAGGCACAGGAGTAAAGGAAATCGCATTGCTGATTCTTTAGCCAGGGAAGCCGCTAGACTAAAAATTCTGGGTCCCAGTGACACCTACGACCTAACGACTTCGACAATTGCGGAACTAGCCAAACGTTAGACCCATGCTCAATCCCTTAAGAGATGGGATGGAATCAAAGGATGTAGTCTTGCCAGGATCACCCTGGGCGACCCTGGAAAGCTGGCGCCGAAGAAATATTTGTCGATGACCAGGAAAAACCTACGTTTAACAGTAGGATTTCTGACTGATTACTGTCAACTAAGGAAACACCTCCATACTATGGGGCTAGTGGACACACCTCTATGCAGGATGTGTGAACAGGAAGATGAAACTGTCAGGCATGTCTTATGCGAGTGTCCGGAGTTATAGTCAATAAGAGAGTGTGTGTTCGGTGAGTCTTGGCCTTCACCTGTCGATATAAAGGAGATGTCTCCTAGTCCACCTTCCCGAGAAGGACAGGACGGACAATGACCTCAGGAGGATGTACAATGTAGCCCAAGTGCTGTGAGCCTACACACTCACCCTCCCTACTCTACAGATACAGATACAGAATGTCAATGCATTATCTCGTATATAATTTCAGTTCCACCTCTCTACTCTAGATATGATTTTTGGATTTTTTTTAATATCCTTTTCGTTCACGTTCATGGGAAATTTTGAAGTAGACACACTGTATAATAAATAAACATTATCTTTTTAAGTTATTTCGTTTATCTTTATGAAGAGGAGATTAAAACGATACTCAACAGGCACGATGTTAAAAAAAACAAATTATAATTGTACTATAATTTGACAGGAGGTGCCCAAGTGAATGACAGAATCCATATCGAGTTGGGAGGCCGGAGATACCATCTTCTCGTTGCTTAGTCATTCATACAGGCAGTGATGTTGATGTAGAGTGCATATATTTCACTTCTTGCTTTTGAAACAGAAATATTTTCAACATTTTGAACCTTTCATTTATTTTTTCAATAATTGTATTTCCAATGTATAGGAACTTTTGAACTGAAACAGTTGGCTAATAACATGGAGTATCCAAAAAGAAAGTTATCCCGTTAGTCAGAGATATTAATGTACAAGGGAAAGGGAAAACTTCGCCGCTGTTAGAACTAATAAAGAGGGTGGATCAACATATTTGCTAAAATGAAAATTTTTCCCGGAAGCTCAATTAGCTTTCCGTTCTTCATTTCCAATTATTTATCACCTGCTGTTCTGTCACCTTATATAATAATAGCTATTTATGCCATCAGCTACGAAATGCCTAATTTTGTGTAACTCACAAGTTACACAAAATTTCATTCTTTTTTTAATTTCTTGGGAAATTAAACCACAATATTTTTGAATTCTTTATTTTAACGTTTCGGTAGCGTTCCAGCTACCGTTGTCAAGAAAAAATAAGTAGTCTTAAACTTCAAAATAATTTTTGATTGTCTAGTTGTCAAATTTTTTCTGTTGTGTCAGTTAGGGATGAAAATTAATTTCTACTTATTTTTTTTGACAACGGTAGCTGGAACGCTACCGAAACGTTGAAATAAAGAATTCAAAAATATTGTGGTTTAATTTCCCAAGAAATTAAAAAAAGAATGAATAATATACCACAAGGAACATATACAGAATATATTTAAACACAAAATTTCATTTCGTGAAGTATTGCATACAAGATTTTTTCTAATTTTGAAGAAAGTAATAAAAAAATAAAATTTGATATAATTGATAAAAATATGGAAAACATAAATTTAGTTTGTTGCTGTAACTTCATGTTAGTTGTCAGTTTGACATTCAGTAAAACAGTCTAGACGGAAGGTTTTTAGCGAGATTGATATATTTTTAGTTTTATTTTTAAAAAATGAGTGATTCAAGTTCTGAAGAGCTACCAAGCGATATTGAAGAGGCAGCAGGTAATGCTCTATTATCAGTAATTCCCAAAAAGTCAAGGGTAGTTTATGATTTGGCATACGAAAAATTTTCTACGTGGTGTGATGAGAAGAAAATTGAACATGTTAATGAGAAAGTTTTATTTGCATATTTTGAGGGTAAGAAAGATCTTAAAGTTTCCACATTATGGACACTTTACTCAATGTTAAGGTCTGAACTAAATCTAAAGAGGAATATTGATATTAAAAAATATACTAATTTGGTAGCATATATTAAAAGGCAAGCGGACGGGTACAGTGCTAAAAATCAAAAGTTTTTATTAAAGAAGATTTTGCCAAATTTTTAGTGGAAGCTCATGACAAAGAATACTCAAAATGGCTAAGGTTGCCATGATAATTGGAATGGCAGGAGCTTGCAGAAAAGCAGAATTAACATCTCTTCCAGTGGAAAATGTTATAGACGAAGGAAGCCATTTTCGTGTTGATATCCCACCTTAAAAAAAAAATATATGGCAGTTTGCAATTACCACTGGAGACATTGAAAATACGAATCTTGTTGGAATATTAAGAAAATATATTGAGTTGCGTCCCCAGGTTCTTAAACACAATAGATTTTTTGTAATATATGCGAATGGAAAATGTACCAGAAATCCTGTGTAAATTAACACATTTAGCAGTCTGCCAAAAGTTATTGCACAATTTCTTGGTCTTTCAAATCCTGTTCTATATACTGGCCACTGCTTCAGGAGCTCTGCCACTTTCCTAGCAGACAGTGGCGCTGATATTTTAAAATTAAAGAGGCATGGAGGTTGGAAATCTACCTCTGTTGCGGAGGGATATGTTGAAAATTCCATGAATAATAAAAAACTTATAGCGCAAGAAATATTTGTTAAAACATCTAATAACAGCAAGTTCGAGCAATGAAAGAAATATGTCGTCGGGAATTAATTTGAATAATTGCAATAATTGTGTTATCAATATTTATAATAATTAATTAATTTATAATTTATGTTTTTAACTTGTATTATAACAGTTTAATAAATAGAATAATAAATTCTTTCTGTCACTAATTTTGAAATACATTTTTCGTCACCAATTGCATAAAATTTCACTTTATGCAACTAGTTACAAAAAGTAAGACGTTTCATAATGTCAATCAGTTTTAAGAAGTGTCACTTTATATGTCAAAATTAGAAAAAATATTATTTTGTCTTGAGCATCTCCTATATACAGAACAGCGTGTTATGCCTCACAGGCCAATACCTTCTACTTTTTTTGTTGTCTTCCAAGTCTTTCTTAACCGCATCCATCCATTTCTTCCCAGGTAGTCCCCTTTTTTCTTACCTCCTTCACATCAAAGAGGAATCATCTTCACAAACCTATCGTTATCCATCCCACCCAGATGCCGCAACCATCGAAGCGGCTGCTCCGCATCCATGATTCCTCCGTAAACTTTTCTTGAAATCTCTCATTCTCACCAGTCTACTTTCATTCTTTATATTCAATATCCAAGTTTTACTTCCGTGCAACAGGATAGGTTGTATGATTGTTTTGTATAGTATCATCTTTGTTGATCTTGTTAATAATTTTTACCTTATTTTCTAGGGCTCCCAAGGCTTTGCTGGCCTCCGTCATACAACACACCCGATCAGCGGTCTAGACTGTGCGTTGATCCGTCAGTCAGTTATTCAGGACAAAATATTTTTCATAGATGGTTGAAGGAGTAAGGACGCGTTGTATCAAACACTTAAACTTGGCTTAATGATAGCTGATGTTCAAACTGATGTAATTGATTGATAATAAATACATCAATTTGTCAACGTTTCCATAGAAGACAAAAATCAATCAAGGAGCCATTAAAGCACAAATTTCTCATATAAACAGCTCCAACAAATGGGATAACCCAAAGTTTATAGAATACTACCAGTCATTCCGGTGTAGAGCTGATATTGGTCGGAAGAACTAGATCTCCTGGAGCGCTATTCTGTAACTCGTTTCGGAGGGAAATCGGTATCGGTAAGACTCAGTTATCGACAGTAAGTCGCATTTGCGGCATTCTGGAGCACTATTCTGTAACTCGCTTCGGAGAGAAATCGGTATCGGTAAGACTCAGTTATCGACAGCCGTCGGTAAGTTGCATGTGCGGCATTCTGTATACCTTTTCACCGACCGATATCGCGAATTCGAGTCGATGAGAATCGGTATGTCTACCGCGATCTAATGAGCCCCACGGTAACCGTTATCGATTTTCGTTGAAAGGAAATTTCCATTATTTGTTGATGTTTGGTTGGAATTGCGGATTATTTAAGGAATTTTCAATATTTGAAGAGTAACTATATTGTGTATAGGGTCTAATCTAGTGTTTTATAAGTCCTCCCCATCTTTTCCACAAAATTTTCCTGCAGCAAAATTTGAGTGGATAGAACGGATAGAATTGATAGAACAAGAAACTCCTTTAAAATAATTAATATCTGTACTTATCCTATCTTTGAGACTTGACAAAAAAAAGAGATATGTGAACGCCAGATCATTTCTTCAATGATAGTTGACCCTAAATTTCGAGTTTTTGAGGTTGTTAATGTTAATATAAACATCAATTGTATGGTTTATGCTAACAGATAAAAGATATGTCACTATCACTATCACTATCTATCATCTAATTATATGACCCTACCCTCCAACGAAACCAAAATATAACCTCTAATCTTCAACGTACACTTTTGTTTGTTTACAAATTTGACAGTTTCCCTCATCGCTCATTGGCCACATGTATCGAATCGAGTGCCGTCACTTCTATGCCGATAATTTTTGGTTGCAATTCCGAGCGTCAAAAACCGTGGCATACAGAATAGCGTTATATTTATCCCGTCGGCCGCGCAACCGATGGTTGTTGTTAACATACCGATACCGACGACTGTCAATGCCGCGTACAGAATAGCGCTCCTGAATACGCCAAGAAATTTCGACCAATCACAGCTCCAACCCGCAATAAGCTCACCTGTAGTTTTCTATAAACCTTGACCACATATGGGACATTTGTCGTCGCACATTTACGTTTCATAGAATCAAAAAGATGTTATGTTTATTTTCAATAGTATTTAACTTATTCACAGTATTTGTGACAAATGCAGGGAGATTTAGTGGTGAAGGAGAAAAATGGGAAAATATTCTTAACTACCTCGGAAATATCTTCTGTTGGTAGGTTGTGGCATTACTCATTCTCTTTTCTCCTATTTTTTGGGAATCAAACCACAATATTATGCTTCAATATTTTCTTATTATAAAAGCATAATATTGTGGTTTGATTACAAAAAAGTAAATAAAAGAAAAAAGTACCTCGGAAATATTTAGATTTTGATATTTGACAACACTGTCTTCCTATGACGCGCTTTGCCGGATAGTTGTAAACTGGTAGTATTCTATAAACCTTGGGGAATGCCTAGAGAAACTAGTTTAGGATAGAATCGTCACCTTACTATGGATTCCAGGATAAACTTGCTTATGAAGGTTCACCCCAAAAAACTCACCTACATATAGGTTCAGAATAATATAACTTTGTTTTTAACTATTGCTGATATATATCCTTGATGTTTTGTGACTTTTCAATTGATACTGTCAAAATGAAGGTTTTACATATATTGTCCATAATTTTAACGGCAACTATTATTATCGAATGTATCCTTATAACGTGTTTGCTTACGAGAGAAGCTAAAAATGCTTCAAACAGAAATAAAAGACGAGCCATTAAACGTTGTATGAAAAATAATACCCGAAACTAAATAATTATATAGTTGTTGATGTTATGGTGCTTCAGCCATGTGAGAAATTGTCAAAATAAGTTATTATAGAGTTTTATCAATAAATTTGTCCACCTACTTATGTTGTACGTGTTTTTTTGTGGTAGAAGATGATCTGCTGGTATTTCACTGGGTTTTAAGTTGTTCACAAATATGACAACCAAAACATAATGATTTGCGTCAAATTATGGTGTTTTCAAATCAAGTTTTTAAATGAGCTTCACATTCTCGATATTTATGTTGTCAATTTTGTTGTCGAGGGGCGCACTATGGACGCGTTGTATGAAACAGTATGGAACACCCAAGCTCGGTTTATTGACAACTGATGCTTAGACTGGTTTAGATTGTCACAGATTGATGTATTTATTGCCAATGAATCACATCAGCTTTAACAACGTGATTCCTTGGTTCAATCTACTCAATTTTTTAGCATAATCAATGGTTGACGTGTATAGAATTTTATTGAAATTTATCTCCTTAAGGGGTTCAAAAGGGGTAGTGAGTTGCGCCAAAGTTGATATCAATACTCTCGATACTTTTCATTCAAATTTAATTTTGAAAATTCAATCCGATTTTATTCAAAACACCTTGAACTTTGAACATGATGCAATGCAATACTGACATTCATAATGACGTGATAGCTATTTGTATCTTGTGAGAATTTGAAGGGTGGTTGACCCCCACAGCACTTAGGCCACAATTGGCCCTTTGTGCATCCTTCTGAGGTTCAGTCTACATGTTTGAAGTAGGCGATAACGTCGCCGGAAGTAAGCTCCCTCATGCTGACTTGTGTTAAGGCGGCGCCAGACATGCGGCATTTGGCGAGTACCGAGCGACTGCTCGCCAAGTAGCAAGTAGTTGAGTTATTCGGCAAGGTGTGCGCGGAGTAATCACCAAATGACAAGCACCTAAACCAGATATTCGCCATATGTGGATGCGGATTCAGAGCGTTATACGGCCAATACTCGTTTCCTTTGATGTTGCTTCGAAAGACCGACACACAACGGGAACTACGAGAGCACTGCACAAATACTAAAATTGGTCATCGGCAAGCAGCGATGAACCCGTCCACACACTTGCTAATTGGCGAGCAGTCGCTCGGTACTCGCCGAATGCCGCATGTGTGGCGCCGCCTTTAGTCTGTACTCGCCGAATACGGAAAACCTAAATTGAGAGAGTGTCGGACATTCACAAAGGATGTGTTCGACAGTCTCATCTTCCTGTTCACATCCCCTACAGAGCGAAGTGTCAGACAGACCCAGTCTGTAGAGGTGTTTTCGTAGGTGGCAGTGACCGGTCAGAATACCCGTGGCTGTCCGAAGGTTCTGTCTGTTCATAGTCACGTATTTTTTGGATACTTTGCTGTCCGGATACTGCAGCAGTTCCTTGGCAAGCCTGCAACGTCCCTGCATCTGCATCGTCCCATCTACCCTTTAACTTAGCAAGGGAGTATTCCTTTATTAGGTCAATCATAGCCGACGCCGATAGACCAATAAAAGTGCCAGGTCCCAAGAGTTTCTGGGAGGCTGCTTTCCTGGCTAGTGAGTCGGCAATGTGGTTACCTTTCGATTTATTGTGGCCCTTGATCCAGCCTAGAGTGACTTCGTTGTTGCTACAGTGGTGGTATGTTCAGGGCTAGTTGTGCTAGTCTACTATCCGTAAGGATGTGAATTTTATTACCTGTGGTGTTTCTTTTGGTAATCTCTTTTGCGGCGATGTAGATAGCAGTAAGCTCTGTTTGAGCAACGCTGACATTACAGCCCATCGCCCATTTGATGTTTAGATACAGAGATCTGGAGTAAATTCCACATCCTGGGTCCATATTGGTCTTAGAGCCACCCGTGAAGATGCGGAGTGCGCTTTCTTCTGATGTGTCTTGTGTTTTATATTCAATGATTACCTTGTAGGGCCTGTGAAAGGCATATTGTGGTGAGATTGCGTCCGTATTTGCCTGCAGCAGTGGGACCTCATTGAGTGCCTCACGCCATAGGTGTATACCGGTAGAGCGTAAGCGTGTCATGGTCATCAAAATAACCTCCTTGATGTGTATGTCAAGGGGAGTGAGACCAAGGATCACCTCCATCGCTCTGGTTGGTGTGTTTCTTATGCCTCCTGTTGTATTGAGGCATGCTGTTCTCTGAATTTGATCCAGTTTACGGACGACTGTCAGCTGGTTTGCTTCAACTTCCCAGGCAATCGCGCCGTACGTTAGCATAGGTCTGATGATGGCAGTGTAGATCCAGGCAGTAACCCTGGGTGACTTTCCCCAGGTACGGCCGATGGTTCTGCGACACTGTTCATAAGAAATGTATGCTTTTTTTACTCTGTTTTCTAGATGAGAGTTCCATGTTAACTTACTGTCAAATGTGACATCTAGATATTTCACCTCTGATGAGAACTTAAGTTCGGTATTTAGGAGCTTTGGCACTCGATGTTTTACAAGCTTCCTTTTTTTCGTGAAAACGTGATAGCTAATTAATAGTTATTTACGTAATTAGTGGGATATGGACATTATTATCGCACGCATGTGAAGTTTGCAGGACGAGGCCGTAGGCCGAGTCGTGTAATCACATAAGTGCGTTAATAATTCCTATCACACGTGTTACGTACAAAATTTTATCTACAACTGTTTATTAGTATTATTAATAGTACCTATAATATAAAATTTGAAAAAAATTTCAATCCAACGTATTTTTAATAATATTGACTGCAAACATAAGGTACTGTGTATCATATTTTGTGACCACAGCAACAAAGACAAACAAGGCTGTGGAAAAAAAATAAATTAGTTATGTCATCAAATTTTCAAAGTTGAATGAACAAAAATCTATAAAAATGAGTTCAAGCGAAGAAAATCTCCTTTCGGAAATTGAAAAAGCAGCTTCCAGTGTTATTTTAAATATTTAATTCTGGTATTAATATGTTTCTAGATTCTCATTACCGCACTAGTGCGGTAATGTAATCAAAAACGCACTAGTGCGGTAATATACGTCATAATGACACTAAAAATAGTGTCAAGTAGTACCCGTTACATGACAGTTGTAGATAAAAATTATATTCTAACCATTTTCGACTTCTACGTGAAAAGTAGCTAGTATTGAACTAAAAAATGGGCTGTCGAGAGAAAGGGGAGGGAGTGCTTACTTCGAGATTATTGTCCAGTTTTCCAAATTTCAAACATGAAAATTTGATGGTTCACAGAATTGAGATTGAAGAGACATATATTTTCATAGAACTTTCAAAAGTGATAGATGACGGTGCCAAATTTAAAGATGTATTGTTAATTTTTCCTAAGTATACAGGGTGCGGCAGATAAACGGTCAATTAGAGATATCTCGAGAACTAAAGGTATATGAAATATGAAAATTGGCATTAAGGGGTTTTGAATAATGAGCTATTCAATGAAAATATTGCCGTCACCATTCTACTTCCGGTTATACCGGAAGTCGCACATAACTTTGTAATTTTTAATGGAAGTCCCTGTATATTTTTAAATTTTAGGAATATTCACGTTATTCTGAACATTTTTTGTTAATACTTCCCTATACCTATTTTGAACTGTTTTTGAGTTTTAATGTTTTTTATATGAAAAGAACACTTTTTTACCATGTATATAAAATTCAATATCCTCTAATGTAATTTGAATAAAAGTTTAAATTCCTCAGGAACTATTTACCACATACCGCTTTATCGTTTACACTGTGAAGTTACCTTTTTTATTATACAGGGTGCTGTCAAAATTGGAATAAAAACGGAATCCACAATCTTCGCGTAATTCCTTTTTTTCAAATGGGACACCCTGTATGTGATTATTTATTTCTGAAGAATACGTTGTCCACTATCGATATGTAGTACTATTCCCTATACCTATCTCCTGCAGTTTTCAAATAAATCAGCTTTATACATTTACGTCACAAAAAATTAATTTTCTTATAGGCTATGTGGTATTAATTTATTGAGTTAAACACTCGGTTAAACATTGAACAATTATACAGATACTATCAAAGATAATAGGGTACTAGCTTGTTAATTCAACAAATGTTCGAAGTGTTGCCCATCAACTTCCAAACATTTATAGACTCTTTTAAGAATGAATTTGTATGAGCTGCAAAATATCCCAGGATGTCTATTTGTAAATCCTCATTTTCGACATGGGTCTTGGGCTTATCTCTTTTACTTTTAAACTGACCAAACTGGAAACAGTTGTGTAGCAAACGTTTTACAGTTTTATGATTTGGTCGAGGCTTTTCAGGATATCTCTCAGCGAACACACGGCAAGTTCTGGATACCATTCTGTTATACTCACCGTGAATCATAATTAAATTTGAAAAATCATCATTTGTATATCCCAAATGTGCCATTATTATTTTGTTGAGAAAATTAAAGGCAAACTATTATTATACCTTTCACACAACGGCATACAACAAGGTGACTATTAAACATTAACAATAACTGTCATTTGTCAGAATATTCCAGAGGGGACGATAAATTAATTTTTTGTGACAAAAATGTATAAAGCTGATTTATTTGGAAACTGCAGGAGATAGGTATAGTGAATAGTAATACATATCGATAGTGGACAACATATTCTATACTGTATTTGAAAATCAAGAGAGAGTAAATTCCCAGAATAAAAACTAATTCGGTATGCAAAACTATAGTACAGTACGTGCGGTAAAACTTCAATATTTGTAATGCATTCTAAATTGTTTTTGTTAATTTAAATAAAAAATTTATTAAATTTCTAGGACTATCACATTATTTTATGATCTTTCATTGTTACTACAGTAGGCCTAAGAGGATTAACGTGCGTCATAGGCGTAACCAGATTAGAAAGTGATAATTGCTATTTAGCGACCTCCGAATGGCAACAGCTTCTAATGACAGATATTTTGACTTAAATAGTGCTTAAGTTTCTAGAAATGCAGTTATTTGATTTTCGATAAACGTGACAAATAGTAGTGACTAAAAATGGAAGCAGTTTGTGAGTATACGCCAGTGAAAAAATTAAAACTAGACCATTTATCGCTCAATGAAAAGAGTGCTGTAGTGAATGTGTACCACTATTTTAAACATCAAAATCACTATTGACAGTGTAGTTGAAACAACATCTAAGGCAATGGGATATGGAAAATCTACAATATATAGAGTTCTAAAGGAGGAAAAATCAGGTGAAGTAACCTCACCAAAGCCGAAACCAGGTAGACCAAAACTATTAAAAGTCAACGTGGACGAGTTTTTTAAAAATGCTATTCGTAAGCTTGTTCACTCATTTTTTATAAACAAGCAAATACCAACTTTAGATAAAGTTTTGCAAGCCATTACGAATGATGTTGATTTACCCACAATAAGCCGGGATAAACTATGGAAAATGTTACATGAGTTAAACTTTAAATTTGAAAAAATGGGCAGACACTCAATGCTAATTGATTCTGAAGAAATTGTATGTTGGAGAAGACAGTACCTCAGAAGAATACAACAAGTTAAAGTTCAAAATAAAAACATTTATTATTTAGATGAAACATGGGTTAATGAAGGACATTGTGTAGGAAGAGTTTGGAAAGACAAAAATATAAAATCATCCCATCAAGCTTTTCTAGAAGGATATACTACTGGTTTTAAGGAACCTATAGGAAAAGGTAAAAGATTAATTATTTGTCATATAGGCAGTACAAACGGTTTTCTCGAGAATGGTTTACTCTTATTTGAATAAAAAAAAACCGTTGACTATCACGAAGAAATGAAGGGAGACGTGTTTGAGGAATATTTTGAACAGATGATTCAATTCATACCAAAAGGATCGGTTATTGTTATGGACAATGCAAGTTACCATTCCAGATTACTTGAACCTTTACCAACCACTAAATGGAAAAAGGATGAAATTGCAAAATGGTTATCTTCTAAAAATTATAAAAAATATAATATTGAGGAGATAGCCAAAAAACGAGAAATTGAAATCCTTCGTTTACCACCCTACCATTGTGAGCTGAATCCGATAGAATTGATATGGGCTCAAGTTAAAGGTTATGTTACCAGAAATAACACTACTTTCAAATCATCAGATGTTAAAAATTTCTTTAATAAGGCAATATCTGAAGTAACAAGTGAAAATTGGCAAAAATGTATTAGACACGTTACAGAAATAGCAAAAAAATGTGGAAGCTAGATAACATAATTGATATTACTATAGAGCCCATTGTAATTTCTCTAGAATCAGATGGTGAATCTTCTGACACAGAGTGCAAGGAACCATAACTTTAAAATTATTAATTTATGTACTTTAATTTTATTTTTAGATTTTTATTTTTTAAGATTTAATATTGTCGTATTTTTTGCATGTTGCTCGTCAAATTTTATCCTTGCGGTTGTTTTTTTTTTCTAATATACCTACTTAATTGTTTTTTTAGCTCCTCATATTAATTTATAAATAATTGTAATTATCTGTACATATTATATACATATTTTGTAAATAAACATATGCCTAAAACAAAATGCCTAAAATAATATTGACTTTTTCTTCATTTTACCCAAATTAAATTACTACTTACGAATTACGTTTATCTATCTAAAATTGGTAATCTAGGTATAAATCGAGGTATAAATAACTAAAACAAATTAAATATTTCTATTTCCATATTAATTTAATTTTGGAAACGCACGTCTATGGTATACTGCCTTAAACACTGATAACTGCAAAACATTTCTAGGAATTTACTCTCTCTTGATTTTCAAATACAGTATACATGGTAAAAAAGTGTCATTTTCATATAAAAAACATTACAACTCAAAAACGGTTCAAGATAGGTATAGGGAAGTATTACCAAGAATGGTCAGAATAACGTAAATATTCCTAAAATTTAAAAATATACAGGGTCTTCCATTAAAAGTTACAAAGTAATGTGCGACTTCCGGTATAACCGGAAGTAGAATGGTTACGGCAATATTTTCATTAAATAGCTCATTATTCATGCCAACTTTCATAATTCAGATACCTTTAGTTCTCTAGATATTTCTAATAGACCGTTTATCTGCCGCACCCTGTAGACTGATCTTCAATTAGTAACAATTCAAATAGAATAGAGGTTTTTGATTAGAGCACGGTCAATGTATTTAATGTCTTGGACTACGTCAAATACGTCCCTGTGAACGCATACAGGTGCGTTCTTGAAATATCAGACCTGTAGGTGTACTAAATAGTCTTGGTCAGATTCAAATCGAATATTTTTTATTTGTTTGTGATCCTCATTGTGTGAGGACATTAGCTCTAGATAGTATCGCTCTCTTGTGGGTTTGTTATTAATTTAGTGCTAGCCGGCGATTTCTCGCAGACACTATTGTATTTTGTCTTCTACCACTGTTGGACAATTACAAAAAAAAGGATGCAATTTTATCGTTACAAAGGCCTACCGCAGTCGATAAAACTAGGGCATTTCTGAATTTAATGAGGAGGTACGAACAGTGCTGCTTTTGAAAATATTTAGCTCATCCACGATTTTTTAAAGATATTCGTGAAGCGAGAAACTTAGTTTTGCGTTAGAACAACAGTGTACACGGTGTAGTGCACTCTTTCCACTCGAGAGAATTGGTAATTGTTTAAAATAACATAAGAATATTCTGTTACAAGATAATTTTCATCAAATTATACGGTAAT
Organism: Galerucella tenella; assembly: GCA_910591685.1. Lineage (NCBI taxonomy): Eukaryota > Metazoa > Arthropoda > Insecta > Coleoptera > Chrysomelidae > Galerucella > Galerucella tenella. The sequence continues at coordinate 13,969 of CAJUYH010004076.1, read as the reverse complement.
TAACCGGAACTGTAATCATGTCGTTATATGTATATGAGAGGTTAATGGCTTGGTGAAAGATTTACAGTTGATTGGTGCAAAACAATACGTGACCGGTGGTTGGGCACTAAACGGCTTATGTGTTTTGTCTTTTTGTAAAAGACAACTATTAATTTATAAGATACCTTCGATACGTCGAAGAAATAGATTGAAACCATATTAATTGTGATGGAAAAATTTGAAATATATACAGTGTGACCCACTTTTAATGGAAACAACCCCCTAAAATTTGAAGTTGTTAACAGATTTTGATAATTTTTTTTTGAAATGTCATGTACTAAAAGGTCTACCTTGGGACAAAATTTGAAATGTTTCTTCCAATTTTCAGGGCATACTACGATATTTTTTCTTAGTCGAAAATCGAGATTTTTTATTAGCGATTTTTTTATCGAAAAAATCACTACGCCACTGGATTTAGAGTACCTCTAGACAGGTGTGACCAAAATTTCATGAAAAAATATGCATTAATAACAAAGTTATGACAACTCAAAAATTCGAAAACTCACACAGCTAACAGTCACAAAAAACATCCTATATCAACAGATATAGCCATGAGAATATTTTTTTATGATTTCAACAATAAAGTGCCGCCAGATGAAAAAAAAAACAGATAGCGTAAATTTTTTAAATGAAAATAATGGAATTACATTCACACAATTCAACTAATAATGAAGGAATACATTTTAATTAACGTAACTATGAAAACTAATTATTGAAATGTTTCTATTCAGTGCAACAATTGATTCAAACTCATATTCTAGAAGCCTCTACTAATCCACCACGTATTTCGATACATTTGTCGTAGTGCTTACGAATGTTTCTGATTACGTTCCTTAGTTCTTGTGGGGTAATATCTGCACATACCTGTCGAATTCTTGCACAAATTTCATTTCTATCTCTTGAGCGGTTTTTGTAAACCTTTTGTGTGAGAAGTCCCCAGAGAAAAAAGCCCAAAACTTGAGGTATGGAGATCTGGGTGGCCACTCTATGAACGGACTACCACGGCCTATCCATCGGTTTGGAAAATGTTCGTTAAGCCGTTGCCTCACAGCTCTGGCAAAATGAACTGAACATCCATCTAACTGGACAATTAAATTTGATCGTTCATTGATTGGAAGCTCGTGAATAGCATCCCAAAACTATGTGTTTAAAAATTGTAGAAACCTCTGCGCATTATGTTTTCCTCAAAAAAGAAAGGACCAATATTACGTTCGTTCAATATCCCACACCAGACGTTGATTTTTGTGAAGTTTTTTTTTCTCATCTGGCGGCACTTTATTGTTGAAATCATAAAAAATATTCTAATGGCTATATCTGTTGATATAGGGTGTTTTTTGTGACTGTTAGCTGTGTGAGTTTTCGAATTTTTGAGTTGTCATAACTTTGTTATTAATGAAAATTTTTTCATGAAATTTTGGTCACACCTGTTTAGAGGTACTCTGAAGCCAGTGGCGTAGTGATTTTTTCAATAAAAAAATCGCTAATAAAAAATATCGATTTTCGACTAAGAAAAAATATCGTAGTATGCCCTGAAAATTGGAATAAACATTTCAAATTTTGTCCCAAGGTAGACCTTTTAGTACTTGACATTTCAAAAAAAAATTATTAGAATCTGTTTACAATTTTAGGGGGGTGTTTCCATTAAAAATGGGTCACACTGTATATACAGGGTGTCCAAAAACAAACGCAAACTTCGGATACCAAATATAGTTTTCTGTTCATCTGACCTAATAGACCGGTAGCCAATAACATGTACATGTCCCCAGCCCCCCCAAAACCTCAATCATAAAATTGAATACGTAGCAATTTTGTACTCATTATGTACATTTTTGTACAAGCATAATTGATTTTTGTACAAGTGATGTTCAAAAGTTATGAACAAATGAAAGGGGGGGCTGGCGACATATGTCGCTAGCCCCCCCCCCCCCAGGGTAAATTGAAAATTGAACGATGGCATTTCGTTCTATGACTTTTGTACAATTTTGTACAAGATATAAAATTCGCCCAACCCATTGTTATAAACAATTACAGCCATATATGTCGCCAGCCCCCCCATATGGTAAATTGAAAAATGAACCATAGGATTTCGTTCTACGACTTTTGTACAATTTTGTACAAGATATAAAATTCGCCCAGTTTATTGTTATTGCCCAAATTTTCCCCACCCCCTGCCTCAAAATTAATTATTCGCTTGTTGGCAATATTAGTTGCTGTTCATTAAGTGCACCTAGAATTTTTGTATTCTTTTGCATTTAATTTATCTGCTTTGCTTCATTTGGCTTTGCGATCGAAATCGGTAATAGACGTTGAGAAGTTTTTTAACATGATCGCACAAAATTATCTCACAAACCCATTGATTACGGTATAATTGCTAGTAGCTGTGAGGCTACGTTGTCTGTATGGAAAGTAACTAAGTATACATTCCATAGTTTAGCCGGACTCTTAAATAATTCAAAACGACATTAAATCTTTTATTTATTTAGTGTACAAAAGGGTTTCTACATAAATGTTTCTTGTTTTAGGAGCGTTGGTTACTTTATTTTGAGTATCATCATAGAGTTCCCAGTAGTTTAAACATTCTTGCTTGACAAACGCGACATAATGTCCAATAGTATTTAAATTTCTTTCTCTTTCTGCAATAGATATTACACCTCGCAATGTGTACACTTGCTCTTCAATTCTAACAAATTCAGGTATCTTCTCGAGCTTACAATAGTGATAATTGTCCATAGAAAATTGTTCTATGTTTTCATCACCATTTCTTTCGCTTTCGGCTGTAACATTTATTCAAACTAGTACCTAACACTATTTTCTTAACACATGTATAGGCTTAGAACATAAAGTAGTAAGGAAGGATCATTACGCCAAGGACAGTTAACCGGGATGGTTGTCCAAAATGGCCGCCGCAGAGTAGAATATATCAGTGGCGCCGTACCCAATTTCAATTATGATAAAACTATTCCTATAAAATGGAGTTAACATTTTCAATAACTCAATTGAAAATGTTTACGAGTGAATAGTTTATCAAAACAATATTTTAATGGCATTATGGACATTAAAGTTGGTGAAATGGAAGTAAAAAAACAATCATAAGTACATTTAAATTTTTATTTACACTAAATTTAATTTTTTATTTACAATAACATCAAAATGATACGCCCATGTCATGTCATATTATGTCAAGTGAAAATTTATGTAAGGAACAACTATGTGTATTTTTTGAAATTTTTAACATAAAAACCAATATTCACATCTGTAGATTATAATTATAATAATAATAATAATATGTACTCACCGATGAAAAGTAATTTTCAAAGCGTCGTTTTTAGCAGTCTTTGAACGTCCACAAGCACTACAACTAACCATTGTCTTAAAAACTATATTTATATCACTGAGAGTATTATATAACGTAATTGAAAAACCAACTTAACCTTAGAAAATCCTATTATAAACTAAAACATCTGAGTTAGTAATAATCGGCAAAATATAACATGAAAACCAACTTTTAAACAGCGACCAAACAAACAATAAGTCATGAAATGGTTATCCAAAATGGCCGACTTTGTCTCTTTTATTTATTATGGGAGATGTAGCACACGCTCCTTCCTTACTACTTCATGTTCTAAGTGTATAGGTTTCATTATTTCGAATAGATGGCGTTTTCACAATTGGGTTCCATGTGTAGTAGAAGTAGAAGTAGAAGGCTGTTCCTTGAGACCCAAGCTGGATAATCTTCGCCACTGATATTGTAATGTTATGGCCCAAAAAATCTGCCATTAACCTATGTCCCAATAGTTATGACTTACCTTGTATACTAATTTTTATAAACTACTGTTAAGGAATTAGAATGTTGAGCATTCTCCAACAAAAAACTCATGCTCATTTTCAGGATTCCTGAAAATCAATTCAATGTCCACTGTAGCTTCGATTGTTCAGCTTGGGTCTTGGGGAATAGCCTTCCCAACTAACATTTTAAGTCGTAAAACCGTAAAACTGACTATCTAGTCAACCTTCAAGTCATTTTTACTAGTCTAAATACGTCGTTAACACGTGACTACTACCATAATGGGGAACACATTTGTGGTAACTACAACGTCGTGAAAACGTTGCAGTGACGGATCCAAAGACGTAATAATACCGTTTCAACGACGTCATGATAACGTAATAAAGTAGTAATTCTGACAACATATTTTCTATCCTCTTCGCCGATACGTGGAACAAAACACGCTCAATTCAGAGGTCCCTAACTTCGAAAACATAAACCGGTCATACTTCAATGATAATTTTTTACTGGATATAGTAACCAATCAAATTACTTAGTTTCAAGTCATGTGTTAAATTTCATCCAAACACCACTGTATTAGAGCGGTAATACCCTACCTGTGGTGTTTTCAGTTTGGTGTTCACTTTTTATTGAACATTAATTAAACGTCAAACTGACAACTGGATTAAAAATGTCGCGAAGATTAGGTATTGCATCTAACGATTCAATCAATTCACCAATTGTACTTTTCACAACAGTAGTTTTAAATTAAAATGATTACTATTTGATTAAAATTGATAAAGTTTGTATTGAAAATTATTAAACATCAGATTGGCAATCAATTTTTTGAAAGCTACAAAGTAAAAAATTATCTTATCGAATACTCCTCGGGTCTTGATAAATACTCAAAATTTTGTCGTAGAGAATCCTTCAAGCGTGTTGCTCAAAGATAATAGCCCTCGGCCTGTGGCCTTGGGCTATTATCAAGCAACACGCTTCCAGCATTCTCTATGACAAAATTATCTCTGTATTATCAAGACCCTAGGGGTATTACTACTGATAATATAACCACAGCAATTTCACATATAAGTGAAAATAACTTATAGGTAATATTTACGTGAACCTAATGGTGATTATTACCGGCAAAATTATACTTATGAGTATAAATAATGTATAAGTGATTCTAAGAGGAATGTTTCCGTAAAAATAACTTTAATTGTTACTGTTACGTTATAGGTAATACTCTAAGTAAATATTTCGTATTATTGACCTTATAAATTCACTCTATTGTATATTCTTCCGATAAAGGTATTGTTTTCGTAAAAAACACGAAATTATTACCAAGGATAGGTTATAGCTCCTAAGACTAGAGTATTTATGACTTAAATTGTTAGTTGGGATTATTCTACTTGTTTTTCACATGAAAATCGATGGTAAAAACGGCATCCATTTGAAAAAATCAATGGAGCCCACATATATCATGGGCTACTGGTCTATTATACAAGCCTTTTATTTGTAAATAAACAAGGACCAACTACTACTACTACTACTACTAAATGTGCAGGCGAGCCTTGTCCTGGACAACTCAAGCCAAGGTTCCGACGCTGAGGCCACTGGCGGGCCCATTGTGCCAATCCTGCTACCTAGTCATCCACGAAGCCGTGCCCTTCAATGAAGGCCACAACCTGTTTCAGTGGATGCCTGCTTGTGTCTCCAGGAGCCATGGCAGTGACTCCGAAGATTCGCCTGCGTAATACAGCCCAGTGTGGACACTCTAAGAGAACATGAACTGACGTTTCATCAGTCATGCCGCAACCCCTACATAGGGAACTTTCCTCTACTCCTAGATTGTAGAGGTGCCTGTTAGGAGTCCTACTATCTTCCTTAGCCTACTCCTTGGTGGTTCAGTGGCTGCCCTGGCGTGTCCATCAGTCCATCCCTTCAGTAGAAGTTTGGATTGTCTAGGACCCTGCAGAGCATTCCAATGAGCGAGGTGCTGATTCCTCAGCCACTTCTTCATCTCCTTGCGTATTCTTTGTTTTGTTAGGCCCAGGATCGGGCCCGGGCCGCAGAAAGGAGCTGCCGCCCCTTCCGCAGCCAGTGCAACCGCCATCTCGTTGCCTTCAAAACCAGAGTGGGCTGGAATCCATTAGCAAGTAGTTCTCGACATTCGTTAGCAAGTCCTGAGGACCGATGGAAAAGAACTGCCAAATTTACTTTTCAAGTTTTCTTCAAGTAAGGAAAATAACTACACTGACTATCAACTTTTTTTTCGAAATAAAATAAAAGATTGTGATGCTCATGAAAGAGAATGTTTTTTCACTGTAGTCAAAGAAAATGCTTGTCGTTTTGGTAATTGTATCTAATCAAGTCATAAGCCAGCTTAAAAACCTAAAATCTTCAGGTTCTTGTGCGAGTAGCAGCAGCAACAAAGGTGAGCACAAGAACTCTTCAGAGAATTAAGAAGAAAAACAATGAAGTACTAGAGAATAGCTCTGTTTCCGAACTGAAAAAGAAGAAAAAACCTACTGTCGCTTTAGATCAAACAGAAGAATGTATTCTTCGGCGAATGATAATGAATCATCATGCTGCAGAAAAATCTATAAGTACCTACATTAAAAAAAGTTTATTCTAAGTGCTACAGCGACTATGAGTATCGCGGTTCTATAGAATCACTGAGGAAAGAGATGCATGGTATAGGCTCTTGTTGGAGAAAAATGCAAAACAACAGGAAACTTTTAATGGAGCGTGAAGATATAAGGCATTTACGCCTTCAGTATTCAAGAAGTATGGAAAAACATCGGTCAGAACGCAGAGCCATTGTTTATATGGATTAAACCTATATACATTCATCTCACACTCACAATAAAGCATGGAGTGATAACACAAATGAGGGATTGAAGCAACCAACATCTTAAGGTGATCGGTTAATTATAATTCACGCTGGTTACGAAAATGCATTTATACCAAACGCATTCACTTGTTGGAAATCTAGTACCAAAACGGGAGACTATCATCATGAGATAAATTATGAAATTTATGAAAAATAGGTGGAGGAAAGATTGATACCAAATCTTCCAAAAAATAGTGTTGTCGTGATATATAATGCTCCATATTAAAACACACTGTTGGAGAAACTGCCAACATCCTCTTCAACCAAATTACAGATGCAAAGTTGGTTATCACAAAGAAGCATATATTTTTCTGCAGACATGTGTAAACCCAAACTATACAATATAATTAAAACCCATAAACCAAGCTACAACTTGTACAGAATAAATGCTCTATTTCAAGAAAAAGGTCCATGACATCATGAGACTGCCCCCTTATCATCCGGACTTAAATCCAATTGAAACTGTGTGGGCCGCGCTAAAAACATTTGTAGCAGATAAATATGGAAACTTCAAATTTTCGAAAGTAACTGATTACTGCAAAGAATTTTTCGAAACGGTTACTCCAGGACAATGGAAATCAAGAGTCAACCACGCCATAAAAATTGAAGAAGATTTCATGACCAAAGAATCTCCAATAGATACTGTTATTGATCTTAATGAATGTTTGTCGGAATATTACGATTCAGACGCAGAATCTGTCTATGAAGATCAGGACTCTACTTGTTTCAGTCCCAAGTACTTCAAAATCATATTTTTTCATAATTTTTGTAACTTTGGTTGAAATTCACTCTTCTTTCCGGACGTTTCCAGCTCGCGATTTTCTAATTCTGCTTTCAGTTTCCTCACTTTCAGGTCACATAGTCTCTTAGCCATTTTTACGTAAATATTTATTTATATTACCCCACTCCTGACACCGACGTAATATTTTTCTTATTTATTTGAACTGTTTTTACCGTGCATGGGATAAAATTATACGCCCACAATGGCTAATTACCTTTGATTTATTGAAGAAACACACACTATAATAAACTTAATTTATATACATATTACTTAATGTCTACTAATTTATCTACACTCGGTATAATAATTGTCCTAATTTATCTTCAACACTATTTATATTCACTATCTGTTCACTAACTGTATACTGAAACTGTTTACAGGTTCACTGCATACTGAACTACTCCCCGACTCACTCGAAATCCCGCGTATATATAGGCTTTCGCAACTTTAGAACCTTCTTGAATTTACGAATTCTATAACATTCGGGAATAAACCATTGTATTGCTTTGTAAGGAACCTTCGAGATGGCGCATTCGCCAAAATTTATAGTTCGCGACAGGATCGGCTTCTTAATCACTGACAACATAATCTTTAAATGAACGAAATCATTATAGTTTGCTTACCATTATTTATTATTTATTTCTATTATGTTTGTGTACCTATTGGCTTATTGGCTCCCTGTATAAAATAATTTTGATTTTAATCTGTTTTATTACTTATCTACCTGCCAACGCTTTTCTGAGAACTCTTAATTACTTACAATTGTCATAAGTTTATCTTTAGATACAGTCAGAAATCATGCGTGAACACTGTCTATGCAAGTAATTCAATCATAAAATAAAAACAAATATTTAAAATAAGAAGTGTGGGGCGATTAAATGATTATTTATTACTAAAAACTTGTTACTCTTGCTTGTTTACATCAACAAACTTTCACCGCACCCCTGTATTCGTAGTATCTTAGTAATGTCGCTGTTAGGTGCGTGAATTTCGGCATCCCTATCTCTCGTGTCTTTTCGTTCGCGCATCGTAAGGAGCCAAGGAATATTTGTCGACTTGTACAATTTGCAACATCACAAAACTTTGTTTAGCGACGTCATCGTTTTTGATCGTAAGTGAACGATATGTTGCATTTAAAAATAAAGTATAATAGTTAATGATTCATGACGGAAATTATTCGATCAGGTAGATTGGTCCTACTAAACAGTACCGCCTGAATAAGTTACGTTTGTTCTACTCAACAAGATTAATACCATTGTTTAGTAAAATAGTTGATACATCTACAGTGTTTGAATATTTATTATCAACAACCAACCTTGTTATTTAAAAAAAAACTACATATCGTCTATCACAAACGCCGGATGAATACCGATTCACCAAACGCTTTGTTTTAATTGCATAAATATGATAAGCAATCATAAAGCGAATGAGTTGAACCTTGTTAGGTAATTTATTAACGTGACTTAGGTAAACGCGGTACTTTTTGACGTGACATTCACCTATAAGCTTTAGCTTCCAACTGGTATTACTTGGGGACTGCCTCATAGCTCATGGACACTCCCGTAGAATATGTAATCAGTATGAATGAAAACAAAACTGAACAATTATTTTTATTTTTAATGTATATTCACTTGTCATCGCGATATTTATACGAATGGAAATTTGAAACATATTTATATGAGAACCAAATAATGCAAATACTTTTTTGCAGTAGTTCATAATACGCAGTATTCGTCTGGAATATTTCAAAACTGTTATTTCCATAAGTTTGGTTGAGTTTGAAATATATCTAACAGTTCATACATTTCTCATATGTGGTTAAAATCCAATAAAGGTTCAAAAAAAACACATTATTCAATATAATTACTTCAAATCAAAAGATTAGAAACTAGGTTGGGTTAATACCATAATCAGACTATAGTCTGTACAGAAAGTACGAGGAGTAATAAATCATTCATTTAAGTAGATTTTATAGACGTACCAAAATATATTTTGAGAGGGTATACCGTAAGGTACATTTTTATTGAACGAATGAGTTGCAGCTATGCTAAAGAATATACGATTTAGGTCAGAGGTAACGGGATGTACTAATTTTAATAAAAAAAAGTGATAGAGGTACATAAATTTTAGTAAGTTTGATAAAGAAAGGCAACACAGTTTATTCATAATAGAAAACAAACCAATCTGTAACAATAATTATTTTATATATTTTTGTATATATGTGTGTATAAATGCTGGATATACAGTTTCCAAATCTTGGCAAGATGAAAACATTGAAAGCGGAAGGCAGGCATTCGTGGAAGGTTTGTCGTTAGATTTACAGCCACCATCTGGAAAAGGAAAAAGACTTATCATTGTCCATGTTGGAAGTTCTGAAGGTTTTGTTGATGGTGGATTATTAACTTTTATTTCAAAACGCACGGGGGACTATCACGAAGATAGGAATGGGGATGTCTTCGAGGAATGGTTTTTTCAAATGTTGGATCTAATTCCAAAAGGGGCTGTTATTGTTATGGACAACGCAAGTTACCATTCACGGTTACGAGAAGCATTGCCCACAAGTCGTTGGCGTAAAGCAGAGCTTTTGGAGTGGCTTATTTCGAAAAATATTAAGTTTCCAAAAGATCCACTGAGGAAAGAACTTTACAGAATTGCAAAAATGAACAAGAATAAATACAAAACCTACATTGTAGAAGAAATGGCTTCTTCTCGTGGTATATCAGTTCTTCGACCCCCTTATCATTGTGAACTTAATCCCATAGAATTAATATGGGCTCAGGTAAAGGGGGGTGTTGGGAAAAAAATACTACTTTTAAAATAAACGATGTTGTGAAATTGTTTGAGAGTGCTGTAAGTCATGTTAGTAAGGAAAATCGGACAAACTGTATCGAGCATGTTATCAAAGTAGAGGCAAATATGTTGAAAATTGACAATATTTGTGATGATTTGATCGACCCTATTATTATTAATGTCAACAACGATTCTCCCTCTTCCGAGTCGGATATAGAATAAAATGTAAGTAATAAATGTATTCCAATAATTATTTCTTTTCATTTTTTATTATATTACAATTTAAAACGTATTTTTTTCCCAAAATACACACCACTGCATTGCGTTATTGCTTATCTGCTAATCCTTTAACAATGAAGAAACCCTAAATTTTGCTACAACTGAAACAAATACGGGGTCAATCTACCTGGTTTTTAGATTTACGGAAGAAATGTAATTTAAAGTAAGAGATTTATCAAAAATTTCATGGTGCTCCCTGTAAAGGTTTTGCATACTTGATTAGGGTTTATTACTCCTCGTACTTTCTGTACAGACTATAAAAAAAGTACTTGATAAAATTACTTCATCATAATTAAGTTATTGTTAAAGTTGATTCTATAAATTAGAAAATACTAATCTTTGGGAAAAATAAATGTGATATAACTATATTCAAATACAAAATTATAAATCTTGAATGAAAGGAAGTACAATTACTTGTTATTGATAAAAAATTTACAAGTGTCGACAGTTGGGAGTACTCGCATTTGTTTAATGGATTAAAATTGGTGATTTGAAGAAACATTTTTTTTTTGGAAATATATAACTACTAGTACTTTTGCTGCAACTGTAATTGACATTTTCTAATGCAATATTTTGAAGTTGGTCTGGATGCGTTATAGATAGCCCGATTTCAAATTTAGAAACGGTTTCGAAACATACAGAAATGGAGTAACAACATTTTTATTTTCAATTTGAGATCAATTGCTGAGAAGTAGGACAAAAACTACCGAGAACTCCTTACTGAGCTCTACGGGCTCGTATACTCGTATAGTATATGTATGTCCCTCCTCGCTCTCCACTTCACCTACTCCACTAGTTCTATTGCTTGATATCTTTTTTGGTAGTATTCCTCACCATTTTCAAACTTCTTCGCATCATTTGATTACAAATTGAAAATATACGTTGTGTTGCTCTATTTATCTGTATCTTTTTAAGCTGTTTTCAAGCTCAAAATCAGGCTGTCAATAACGCATACATGGCATTAGAAAATTGCAATTACAACAAAAGTAATTATCCAATGGCAACTATTGTTCGCGCACATAAAGTCCATACAATGGAGTTGTTTTCTACGAACCTTCAACGATATAACCTAAAAAACAACGAGGATTATCTTATGGGATACTGGTCCATTTCCAAACCATGGTATTTTTCAAACTGTTGTTCCTTACTGTCAAAATCCGCTTCCTCACAGCAGGTGTGAAGATCCTCGCTGATATCTTCTTCATTCCGAGGCTCACACTTCTCCTAGACTTTCTCCAATCCTTTTCTTCTTGCTCCTAAGGATTGAAACAAGTTGTAGGTATGTCGAAGCAATTTTAGTAAAAAACCCACTTGACTTCTATCAAAAGTTCTTATGGTGTAATACGGTGCAACCATAAAGCATTCAAGATCGTCGGTAGATAATGAAGAATAACTGTTTTGGAAATAACAATAGGCAAGAGACTTCTTTGGAATGGAGGGAGGTTCCAAACAAAGGTTCTGTTGCTTTTGGATAGTTTCGTCTGAAATTGGATATTTCAAGGAAAACTAGTTTCGCTCTGAAACTAGATGTTTCATATGAAACAATAAATGACTCCAGTCTACGAGAAGCTTAAGCATTATCTGCAGATGTATCTTAAGGCCTTATTTACAGTAAGCCCAATCGGAAATTTTGATAAACTCACTAGTGTACCATTAAGTGGGGAATCTTCATCGAGCCTCTGGACCTCGTATGTATAATGCCTAGTAGTCTGAGGCACACCCTAATACTCTAAGGTGCACCCTAGTAGTATCTAATGTGTTTCAATACAGGCTTTGCGGTACGGGCTCTACGATGGTGCTTTTCCAGTGGTCACCCATCCCGAAGCAATTATACGTTTAAGTTATTTTTTATATAAAAAAATACCATACTATTGTTCGGCGAGGTATGTAAAACTTGATGTACAAATATTTACAAAAATAAGATTCTATTTGGAACTCTATTTATGATCAACAAGGAAAAACAAGTATGGACTATAAATGGACTATCAATAAATATAAATAAAGACAGAACTGACAAATGTCGTTTTCAGTTGGATCAAAAGAGCTGAGTGAAACCGGCGGCAATCTGATCAGTCCCTTTAAATATCCATTTTTTCTACATCCACATGTATATTATCCATTTCCACAGTTTACAGAACGGAAATGTAGGCCATATCGGTTAACTGAACGGATATGATTTCATATACATCCTAGAATGTATATGAATTCTGCCAATCAGTATTTCCGTTTGGTATACGTCAACTCATCTTTTTTTCAATTTCAAAAAAACGTCAAAATAACTTTTTAAAAAAGTCTTTCCTAGAAGCACTGGATCAAGAATATACATTTACAAAAATAAGCTTAAATAAAATAATCCGCAAAAATTAACAGCAAATACTGCAAACAGCATAAATATTATCAACATCGTCCGCAATAGTTCCTTCACTAATGTTCACCCTTCACAATTGGAAATGTCCCACGCATACATTTTTACTCAGTGTTGTGTATTTCTTAACGATCTTATCCATTTAAATAGCCAATGAATCAGGCTTCATCAATTAAAAGTATAAGAATAAATATTTTAGAATGCCATTCAATGCCTTGATAGAGACAATAAAAAGTGAAGCTGAGAGTTTGGACTGAATTGTTACTGTTCCAATAGTATTGCTTGATATAAGTGAGGTAAGCATACGTAAAAATTAAATACAATTTGAATATTTTTGTTAATAGAATTTTCGTGTAGGCACACACTAAAAAGAACCTGCAGTGTATAACAGAGATGTTAGACTAATAAAATTTACATATATGAATGAATTAGTTTACATTGCTCTGTACCTACTTATTTAGAAGAATTTTTATACGTTCTTTTTGTGTTTATGTTGACTCATGATAAAGATCGATATCGTTGTTCAAAGCTGTTGAATGTAAAATTTAAATAACAACACGAATATTACAATGTTGCCCATCGTTTCTACTCACTTCTAATATAACTGTTTTTTCGGTGTTAACAACCTACATTCATACAATAAAGCATAATAATTATAAAATGTTTCATCATGAAAATACTGTGTCATTCTATCTTCCTTATATACTTCGTATTGTTGTCTCAGCAAGCTGTACCCCCCTAGGTAAAAAGCTGGTCCATGGATAGAAGGGAAAAACTTGTCAAATCTGAAACTTTTGGATAACCTGGAGTTCCTTCAAGACATAGAAATCAAGAAACTACCAGTCTTTTGAGATATTTCTTAGGATTTGATTAAAAGGAAAAAGTTTTTATCGTATCACCAATTATCTTTGCCCATTTTTTAATTCATCACAACAGGATATATTTCATTTGTTCATGGAAATGTTAACATCAAAAGATTAGAGACCCTGGTGTGGTTAAAGATGATCCAATCTATTTCAATCCTCAAGTTTCTACTGATATTTCTGAAAATGCTAGGAT
>CAJUYH010004075.1:0-28923 GCA_910591685.1 Galerucella tenella | reverse complement strand
GAAAAGTGAGATTGAGTTTAAGTGTAACTTGAGTGAAATATGAGAACAGATTCCAGCTCCCTTAAGTTAAGATTTCTAGCCTATAAACCACGTTTGTACCTTACACTGTTATTTTACGATATCGATATTTTATTTGGTTGTTATTTGTCAAGTTTCAAATTTTTCAAGGAAATCAGTATAATGGATGATTTTATTGATTTTGTAAACTATATAGATGATGATAATGCTTACGTTATTCGTTTACCTATGTTAGTAATCACATTGGTGTAGTAAAAAGCAAAATTATTAAATCAATTTATCTTTTAGACGATATATTCGAGATGCAGAGGATCCATTGAATGGATACACTAATGTTGAATTATTGCAACGATATAGATTTTCAAGAGATGTTCTTATAAACATAATAACCTCTCACCACACAGAGGCAAAATGAAGAAAACCATAGGGGTTTGCCATTATCACCGATAATGAAATTGTGTATTGCTTTACGGTTTTATGCAACAGGATCGTATCAAAGAGTTTTGGGTGATTTAATGGATATAAGCCAATCTTTAGTCTGTCGTATTGTGGCCGAAGTTTCACAAAGTATTTGTGAAAATATTGATGATTTCATAAAGTTTCCAAACAGTATAGAAGAAATTAAGTTGAAGTTTTACGGAATGGCTCATTTTCCTGGGGTGATAGGATGCATTGAGATAAAAAATCCTGGTGGTGTTAATGGGGAAATATACAGAAATGGGGAGGGGTGGTGCTCGTTTAATATTCAAGTCGTCTGTGGTCCTAATGGTGAATTTTTTGACGTTGTGATTAGATGGCCGAGATCAGTACATGATGCCAGATTATTTAATAATAGCTCCTCAAAATTGAGATTAGAGCAAGGCCAGCTACGGGGAATTATACTGGGAGATAGTGCATATCCACAGTCACAATTTCTCTTCACACCATATCACAATGCAGATACTCCCGGAAAAGTAAGGTACAATACTGCACAAATCCGGACAAGAAATTGTATCGAGAGATCGTTTGGGCAGTTTCGTTGCTTACAAAATTTTTTATTGTATAAGACCACAACACGCATTATATGTGCCACATGTATTTTACAGAATATAGCCGTCATAATAGAGAACCATTGATTGATAACAGACCTATTCGTTATATCAGTCTGGTTATATTTATAATTTTTTCATTGTATTTCGTGAACTGAAGCTGACTGAAGTATATAATAGTGTGTATAGTGTATACGATAGTGTGAGAGTAGTGTGAAAAGTAAGTAATTGAGAATACAAAAGACAATTTTGTCAAAAAAAATTTGTTCAAAGTTGAGGGTTTACTGTAAATCGAAATTTGCACTATTTATAATTTTTATAAGATATTCACCAACCTATATTGGATTTTAGGAATAAGATATGGACTTACCTGGTACAAGTTTAAATTTGACGCAGTCAAATTATGAAGACCTTAATAAAGGTTAGTAAATTACCTGTTTGCACGAACGAAGTAATTTTTTTTTCGTGCGCGTACCTCTCTTTACAATTCCTGCATGTTTTTTTGGAATATGACAGACAATTATTCATACGCCATGGGTCCTATGCCAATAATAACATTTAAATGACATTAACAAGTAATAAAAAAGATTAGAATTTATGTTGATATACCTACCAGTTTTTGTTTAGATCAATTCACCAAAAGAAAACTGTTACGTTTTTTTTTATTCCACAAACCGTTAATACATATATATAAATAATTTGGTAAATTTACAATTTCCAATAAAACTTTTATAACAGTCATCATCAGGAATGACCCTGTATTTGGACCTCCACTCACTTGGGTTCTGGTTCTTAACTTGCTGCCGATTCTGAATTTTCGCAATCGCCGAATTTTGCTATTTAAAGTTCAACAAATGTTTATCATTACCTTGAAAAAAATGTATATAAATTTACGTATTATTAGTTGATTTTGTATTTGTTTTACCATACCTCATTAAGGTGTGGCGGACATTGCAGTACTTCAATTTTAACGGCAGGAAATCTCGAATAGGGTCACCTATTACACCAAACGCAGGCCGTACTAGTTCACGTCGAGATCTGTATTTTTCGTTGGATTTCTATAATGGGTGTCACTTTAGGTTTCTTGCTACTTAGCTATTGAGTAGATAAGATTACAGTTGGATTCTTTATATGGGAAAAATTTTAGTTTCCACTAGGTATGCTAATCAGAAGCGCCCTAGTTGGAGGACGATGTTTTTTTGGTTGTGGGAGTTGGTGTTGTGAAGAAATGTGGTGGTCAGAATTTTGATTTTAAATAGAGATTGTTATTTGATGTTATACATGGATTTTTAGCCTCTACTGAGGGATTTGTTCTTCAACCTATCCGCCATTGCAAAAGTTGTGGTTCCTGTTTAATCGGTATGTACTTTGGGTTCTTCTTGTTATTTATCTTTTCTTTGATTTATTTTGTTGACAAATCTAGTAATTTAAAATAATTTATATACGATAGATTCTGAAAGTAACGAAAAGTTGGCAAAGACACAGTTGGAGATTCTGGATGTTCTCGTGATGTTCTAGGCATTCAATATTGTGGTCTTTTATTTCCAACGGAGTTAAACCCCTTAAGAAGGGTGTGTTTCTTTATTATTTTGTTTAGGGAATATGATTTGTATATTTATTTTCAGAAACTAATGCTCTTAATGAAATTTCTTTGGTCATCAAGCTTATCACATTGCAATATTTAATTTCATTTTATTGATAAAATCTAATTTTCCAATTTAAAATTAAATTTCAGTCTTGAAGTCTATGAGATTGAAAAATTCAATGAAAATTATTGTCATTTAAGAAAAAGTTTAATAGGTTTCCTATTATATTTCCAATAAAATTAATTTTGCTTGAAGCGAAATCAATAATAGGTGTTTCCATTGTTTAGGGTTTTTTTTTTATGGGGACTAGTTTTACCTTGGACTTTTTTTTATGGAGGACTGGTTCTTATGGTGAACTGAATCGAAGTTTAATTTTGGCTGATCTCCTACAAGTTTTGCAGCATACATGTCCGGGTGATGGGGGCAACTTGAGTCACCTATTTGAAACTTTGGATCGCTGTACCTACCGCTAGTAATACCTACTGAATGATACCTCAGGACTGTATTGGTGATGTTATTCAACTCATTTATTATTTTTTTGCGCCGGTACTGTAAAAAAAGGTCATTGCTTATTATATTTCTTTTTTATGCTATCATTTACATTACTGCTAAGGCTGCTTATTTTGAATTTTATTATCAGTGTCTATATTTAGCCTAATTTTATGATATTACTTTCTATCGCTATTTTCGCTACTAGTATTGCTTAATATGACTGCTTAAGTGCTTTTCATAAGTTATAATATTGCATACAATAATATTTATTGATACTGCTCTATTCATAAATAGTTTTGCATTACATGCAGCGCCTTATATTTTGTTTGCTCTAGTAGTTGATTATTTTTTTTTAATTCATTAATAACAATGTTTTAGGTGAAGCTGTGAATGGATAGCTATTGGTAGGTGTTAAACTCTGTTTTAGATTACATTCTTTTTTGCTTTTTTTTGTAACCTGCGCATGAGCTCACGCTTGGGGTATTTGGTAAGTATCGTTAATTAGTTGGTACATGACCTGTGATAATCAATAGCATTCCCATCTAAGGACTTGTCATTCTTAAACTGCGCCGCTTATTATTTTTTTTATAATTTGTTACGAGCTTACCTGATAGATAACGCCTCCCTTAATTAATATTGTTTTTGTTTGTGGGTCAAATTTGAATAGAACTGAATCTACAACATTTTGTTTTATTTGGTACTTTACCTGCTTATGTTTGGTAAGTCGCGTGAGTAGTGGATCTAGGGGGTATTTGGCCATGGACTTCCTGGCGCCCAATTAAGATCAATTTAATGTTTTTTTGCGAGTTCTTTACGAACCTCCCCTTCTCCGTTGAGCAAACCGGCAAATATTCCGTGAGTACAATATAAGTATCGGTAATTTTAATTTAGATTAGGTTGTACGTCACAAAACTTATTTTTTAAAGAATTTACCTTATCACTTTCTCAGCTTCATTTAAAATTGATCAGCAATTGGACAGAGAAGTCTGCAAAATTTGTGAAATGAAATTCACCAAGTATTTCAATTTAAGAATTCATATGAAAAGAAAGCACCCAGGTAAACTTTTTACTTATTCATCTATATTATTGAGTTGAATATACTTTCTATTTTAGGACAAGTGGACCTAGTTTTTGAAAAAGCCAGAATTGAGTCACATGTATGCAAAGAATGTGGGGCAACATTTATTCGTTTGTCTGGTTTAAGCCAACATATTAAAAAGAAGCATCTGGGTATGTGACTTCAAATAATTTTATTTTGTGGTTGAAATTTATGTTTTACATGATCATATTTATTTGTAGGTAACATTGGAGATGGAGAGATCATACTCAAACCACTCAAACAAATCAAATGTGCTCTGTGTGATATGAATGCCAACAAAGCAGATCTAATGCTCCATTACAACAGACATCATGAGATTGTTCTAAATAATCAATATTTGGAGTTTGATTCATTCCATAATTTCCAACTTTGGAAAGAAACAGTTGAGAAAGATACCTACTCATCTTTTATAAATAAGCATGGCATTAGAAAGACAGCAAATTCTGAAAAAATCACATATGAATGTCATCGTTCAGGGGAATATGCAACCCGAGGCAAGAACATTCGGTCTTTAAAGCATCAAGGCAGCAATAAAATAAATGGTTTCTGTCCAGCTGAAATGGATGTGGTGTTGAGTGATACAAAATGTTCAGTTAAATTTTGTAACACCCATATTGGGCATCAACAAGACAGAGACCTGGGACATCTCTTTCTTCCAAAAACAGATAGAGGAAATATAGCTGCTAAGATTTCAGCACAAATTCCATTTCGCACTATTCTGGATGAAATTAGAGATTCTATTTCAAACTGCCACCTTGAGCGTATTCACCTCTTAACAAAACAGGACTTATATAACATTGAGAGGTCTTTCAACTTAAATAACTCTTGTGTGCGACATAAAAATGATGTCATCAGTGTTGATGCCTGGGTGAATGAGCTCAAAGAATCCGAGTCAGTATTATATTATAAGTCACAGGACAGTCATTCTGAATATCCTGGTGTGAAAGATGAAGATTTTATCCTAATTATCATGACTCCTGGACAAAAGGAGCTTTTGTTGAGGTACATTCTAAAATATATTTATGAGAATATCCATTTAAATATTTCTTAATATTCAAGGTTTGGCAATGACTGTGTTTGTATGGATGGTACTCATGGCCTTAATGGGTATGGTTTCGAGTTACATACATTACTAGTTCTTGATGAACTGCGCGAAGGCTATCCAGGAGCCTTCCTCATTTCAAATAAAAGTGATGCAGCTGTCATGGACATTTGTTACTCCTGCATTCAACAAACCATTGGGCAACTTAAACCTAAAACATTTATGTCTGATATGGCAGAGTCCTATTATAGGTCCTACTTATACAAAACGTATCTCTGATGGATAATCAAAACAATCGCAAATATCCTAAGGTCGGGCAAATTTAAATTACGAAAATGGGCATCCAACGAACCCGAAATTCTCCATAGCGTCTTGGATTCTTCTCTAACTAACAATGTACTCGATATCGGTCATAATGACAACTCCAAAACTCTGGGCTTAATCTGGAACCCTTCAACTGACAAATTGATGTATAAAATATCAAAACCTCTTAAGCGAGATATCGTAACTAAAAGAATAATTCTTTCTGAAACTGCTCAAGTTTTTGATCCATTGGGTCTCTTGCAACCTTGCATTATTATTGCTAAAATCATTATACAAGAACTGTGCTTACAAAAAACCTCATGGGATGATCCAGTACCCTCCGCAATTCTAGATAAATGGTTCAAATTGAGCTTTACATTCTGAATGACTTACAGATATCACGATTTGTTTTTCTTAAGGCGTATATTTCACTCGAACTCCATTGTTTTTCGGATGCTTCTGAAATTGCATATGGCGCATGTGCCTTCATCAGAACTATCAACGATCAAAATATAATCTCAGTAAGACTGTTGTGTGCAAAAGCAAAGGTTGCTCCATTTAAACCTCAATCATTACCGCGCTTGGAATTGTGTGGTGCAATAGTAGCCTGTCGATTAGCTAAAAAGATTGTC
The DNA here is from genome assembly GCA_910591685.1 of Galerucella tenella. Lineage (NCBI taxonomy): Eukaryota > Metazoa > Arthropoda > Insecta > Coleoptera > Chrysomelidae > Galerucella > Galerucella tenella. Next base: position 22,723 of record CAJUYH010004075.1, on the reverse strand, counting down.
AAATCTCTAAACATCAATTTTTCGAATATAATATTTTGGACTGACTCAACTATTGTCTTTGGTTGTATTGAAACCAGTCCATCATTACTAAAAACTTTTGTGAGAAATCGTGTGGGTGAAGCTCAGGATTTACCTTTCAACTGTGAATGGAAGCATGTCTCATCAAAAAGTAATCCTAGTGATTATTTAAGTCGTTAACTCAACTGGAGATTCAATCCGCCTTTCTCTCATTGCTTAGAATATCACAAATAAGTTCTTTCAATAAAGAATATGTCTGTTTGCAACAGAATAAGTCTCTTAATCGAAAGAGTAAAATCCTAAGTCTATCATCCATATTTGATAAAAACAAATTCATTAATTCGTGTTGGAGGAAGACTGGGCAACTAACATTTCAATTATGACAAAAAACATCCAATTCTTCTTCATCCCAAGCATCATCTTACGAAATTGATTTTCTAATCAGAACATTTGCACTTGCATCATGCAGGTGCGCAATTGCTATTGTTCACTATTAAGGAGTCACTTTGGCCAATTTCGGGGAGAAATTTGGCGAAACAAACAGTTCGTAATTGCATTACTTGTTTTAAACACAGTCCTAAACAAGTTCAAATCAAAATGGCTGATTTACCCGCATCCCGTTTTGTCACTTATACACCATTTTATATAACCGGAACGGACTATGGTGGTCCATTTCTAATAAAAAACCACAAGGGTCGAAATTCCAAGTTATCCAAATGCTATATTTGCCTTTTTAGGCAGTTCATTTAAAGCTTGTTAGTGACTTGTCCACAAACAATTTTATTTTGGCACTTCGACGCTTTGTGTCTCGACGAGGAAGGCCAACAAAAATATATTCTGATAACGGGAGTAATTATATAGGTGCGGAAAATGAGCTTAATGAGCTTGCTCAATTTCTATCAGTTTATAAGTCAGACCTCATGGAGTCAATTTCGCGAAAAAACATAGATTGGAGTTTCATTCCGCCTGCGTCTCCACATTTTAGTAGTCTATAGGAAGCGGGTATTAAAAGCACAAAATTTCATCTAAAAAGAGTCATGGGTAATGCTAATTTAACATTCGAGCAATTTTACACCTTATTGGTGCAGGTGGAAGCTATCCTGAAGTCCAGACCCCTTTACCCTCTAACATCAGATCCCAATGACAATAATCCTCTCACCCCTGCTCATTTTCTTGCCGGACGCACATGAACGACGGTTCCAGATCCCGATGTCACATGCATAGCTACAAACCGCTTATCTGTACACCAACATATACAGCAAATTCAGCAGCACTTTTGGCGTAGATGAAGCAAGAAATACATTTCCGAATTACAACAACGCAAACGTTGGCATACCACTTCCAACCATCTAAAGGAGCATGCATTGGTATTGGTGAAAGAGGACAATCTTCCTCCTATGGAATGGGGGCTAGGAAGAATAATCAAGCTGCATCCTGGCAAAGACTCTCTGTCCCGAGTAGCCACAATCAGGACTGCTCAAGGAGACATCAAGAGGGCATATTCCAAGATATGTCCATTGCCAATACGTGAATAATGCGCTATTAATGATAATAAGTGAACAATACGTCATTATAAACTATTGAACTGTACCATTTCAAGGCGGCCGGTATGTTAGTGCATTTTTAACTCTAGCGCCAGCCCTGCAGCTGAACTATGAAATTTTGTCGTTCGTGTATCAGTATAACTATCGAGTCAGAAATTGTAGAGTAAACACCTAAATAAAGCAGTGTTAACAAAACATCGAGTTTCTTTTAATGTTATAAGTGAAAACACAAGTTACTAACCACCCAACTTTAAGAAGGTTTAGTACAATTTATTCACCAATATTGTGGCAATATTGAGTATACATTGGCAAGCCAACGTTTGGCCATTATTACTATAAATACAATTTTTAACAATATTGGCGGTTATGTCCAAAATCGTATCGTAACCAATATTGGTTTGAAATGGAATATTAGTTTAGTTTAAGCTTCATTTATCATGGGTAATGTGAACAATAAAAAAATACATATTTAACCCATTAAAACCCTAGACAATTTTAGAAAAAAATAAATTTTTTTCAACTGATTATTTATTAGGGGTATTATAATAAGAAAAAAATCAAATGTAAGTTATACTCGAAACCTAAAGGTATACAACATATATATATGTCCCCGAATGGGGACAATGGGATAAAGTGTTTGAAAAAAATCAAAGTTTTACATTACATTTTATTTTAATTTTTAAGTACAAAGAAAAATACAGTAATGGTTGAGACTAAACAAAAATCAATCAGTAACTACAGCGAAACAAATAAGAGATATTTTGGTCTATGAACATCTTAGGAATGAACTCTGAAACACTTCCGTTCAATGCAAAGGGCCACTGCACATTTTGAGCAACTCCACCTAGCTTTTTTGTGACACAGTACAACGTCGCTGTTGATCTAATTTTTTCGGGAAATGACCTCATGACATCGTACAGTTGGTGGTAATTGCGCAGCAGGTCGTTTTTTCGGTTTTGTTGAATTCTCATTACATGCTAAATAGTGGCGCACTATAATTCTTTCAAACTCTAAAGGAGGACGCGCACTGAATCCGCTCGACTCGGATCGACACGGCACAGCATTGCCGAACGTTTTGCATTGTTCTTATTTCAATACATCACCGCTCACTCATTCGGATCGGCACGGCAGTGACCGTTCGACTCGACTCGACTACGGCGGAGATTCCTTGGGATGGCAACTTCTGCCGAACCGAATTTCCAGTTGATTGTTTGCAATCCAACAGTGGTGTGCTGTATTTATAATGGAGGAATTGTTAATTGAAAATGTTCGCGAATATAAAATATTATATGATCCCGAAAACCAATACTATCATGATGTCAATCGGAAGGAGAATGTATGGAGCGAGATATCAAAAAAAGTAGGATTGTCTAGTAAGTATTTTTATATTTTCGGATACTTTACTAGGGTGTAAATTGGATATTATTTATGTTGTTCTGATTGTATATTGTAATAATACGTTCTACAATTTGTTATAAGGAACCAGTCATTCCGTGGACACATGACTCGTTTCTAGGTTCGTGATTGACTATTTACGGATTTTTGTGCGAATTTAAAGTATCATAGAATAAATACATGAAATTCGTGTTTTTTTAAACAATGCCTTTATTACATCTATGTGTTTACAGCGTAATAACGTCAAATAATATAGATACAAAATCGTATATCTTAGTTATGGTATATTATTTCTTCCGGCATTTACGGTTTGAAGCTGCCATGGCACACTGCCTTCATTAGATACAAAATACTGTTTAAATTGTTCTCGAGTTTGTAGGGCTTCTCTTTGAAAATTGCCACCTACATTAGGTATGTTTACAAGTCCTTCAGGACCAGCTTCTACTTCAAGTTCTCCAGGTTGCCACGCACAGGAGTCATTTCGCAAAAAATTGTGTAAAGCAGTACAGGCCAACGTAATAGTATCAAGATGCTCAGGAGAGATATTGAACTTTTTAAAAAAAATCCGAAATTTTTTGCACATAACGCCAAAAGCATTTTCACTCACCCTGCGGGCTCTACTATGACGATAGTTATAGATTCGGTTTGATTGGTTGTTAGTAGTCTGTGAACCTGGGTAAGGCCTCATTAAATTGGGCAATAGAGGGAAAGCCTCGTCTCCTACAATCACATGGGGTAAAATTATATGGGTTTGTGGTAACGCTTTGTTTTCTGGCAAATTTAACTGTTGCGAATTTAAATTTTTTCCAAGCTGTGATGAACTAAATATACCTCCATCACTACTACGACCATATGCGCCAACATCCACGGTAATAAATCTGTAGTCGGCATCAACTAACGCTAATAACACAATACTAAATTCTTTTTTGTAATTGAAGAATAGCGACCCTGATTTCGGTGGTTTTTCAAAAACAATATGCTTCCCATCTACTGCTCCAATGCAGTTAGGATAATTCCATCTTATGCGAAAGCCTTCTTCGATCTTACTCCAATGCTGTTGTGAGGGTTTAGGCATTACTACAGGGGACAGTACATACCATATCTTCTGACAGGTTTCGTAAATAATCTCTCGCACTGTTGTTTCGCCCAGTCTATAACTAAATGATATTGTTGAAAACGAGTCACCATGACCAAGAAATCTGAAACCAAAGTAAATATATAAGCAGTATGGTGGCTTTAATAGCATAAATTGTATATTCTTTTCTTTCCAGTTTCTGAATGTAAGAAAACGTGGACAAGTCTAAGGGACAACTTTAGAAAAGCGCTAAAAGGTAGGAAAACATCCAGTGGACAAGCAAATTCGTTGAAAAAAAAGTGGAAATATGAAGACGTTATGAGTTTCATGATTCCATTTTATAAAGAAAGGAGGCAAAAATCTAGTATTCAAAACACTGACACAGAATTAGAGGATAACAATGATATCTCATTGTCAGGAGATGAATGTAACTTACAAGACTTGACAGAGGTACCTGAACATCCAAGAAGTGTGCCACCTGAACATCCAAGAAGTTTGTCACCCGGATCTTCCCATTATAGTACATCTTCTACCACAACAAAAAATTAGAAGCAGCAAACATCTCCGCCGAAGTACTTCAAAATTATTTTTATCAAAAGCAATCCCTAAAAGTTGAGAGAAAGGCAGATCCTCTGCAGAAATATTTCGCTGCAGTAGAAGAAACCGTGAGGACATTTACACCTGCACTACAAATAGAAATAAAACAAAAAATCTCCTCCTTAATATCTGAATATGAATTTAAAAATTTAAGTTCAACCAACGCTCAACAAAATGCAGTTCAATTGCCCCAAAATTGAATGTTTCGACATGAAACAGAATCGGCCTTTCAAACAGACCAATATCTTCCACAGTTAACACAGAAGGCACCCACACAAGTTTTCCAGTCGAGACAAAATGAAATGTACGACAATCATTGTGATAACAGCAGTTACATATATCATAATCTGAAATAATGTTTTGTTTGTTTTTCGAGAATAAAGACTTGACATCTTTTTTGTAGTTTCATACGCAAAGTTATGCAGATATTCAATACTCACTTGAGTGTAACAGCCAGACGTTCTTCGGGTGGCACTGGCTTCCTGTAATTTGTAACTTGTTTTTGTAGATCCAATAGCTGTAGAAGCTCATTAAATTTCATATGGGACATTCTAAAATATTTGAAAAATTTTCCCTCATCCTCAACTAAATCTGGAAATAAGTGATAAAATTCCCCATATGTTTTTCTTTTTAGATTAATATCATGAATCCAAATCTTAGGAGATTGCAGTTCGATTTATTCACAAGCTAGAGCTATAATAATATCCTCCTCAGAATCCGATGATGAACTCATTTTATTTTCGAGACACTGACTTGCTCTGACACCGAAAGAATACTAGTTGCTAGTCGATTCAGTGCGCGGGTGATAGTTATGCCGATCCGATCCGTTCCGTGTCGATCCGAGTCGAGCGGATTCAGTGCGCGTCCTGCTTAACAATGATTTGAATAGATGAGGCTTTTACTTGATGTCCATCCATAGTAAATTATGAAATCGAACAATTTTATTTTGTTAAATCTACATTATATTATAAATTGTAATATAATGTAGATTTCACAAAATAAAATTGTTTCATTTCATAATCTAACAATGAGATTGAATTATTATTTGCCAATTGATGCAGTCTCCAGGCATTGACAACAGTCATGTTGATCATGTTTGTAAACAGCATCCACCACCACTTTTTACCTCTTATAGAAATCCTGTAGTTGCTTACTGCCTGGTCGTGTAAATCAACCCCACCCATGGATTTATTATAGGCACTAAAAATGTGTGGCTGTTGCACATCTACTTTCTCTTTAGCTACTGATGACCAGCGCTTGACTGTACTAATAGGTTGCAGTTTGTCATAGTTGGTAACAATTGAGACAGTATTATTGTCTTGCCACCTGATAAAAAGAAGCGCTGAATCACTATCATAGTAGTGCTCAAAACAACCTCTCTCTTTCTTTTTGAATAATTGTACTTTTGTCATCGGACATTTTTTGGTTCGGTTTTCTCTTATCGTACCAGTGGCACGATAACCTTGATCCTTCAGCATTTTCAGCAAACCATGGCTACTAAAATAATTATCGAAGAAAATTACATGATCAGAGGGCACTGCAATAATTTTGAGAAGATCAAGAACTACCCGAGATCCCAAGGGTAAATCGTTAACTTGAGGATTTCCTTGAGCACCACAATAAGAATCAAAGGCATAAAAATAATCTGTGGAACTACACAGCATCCAGTTCTTATAACCAAAGCGTACTGGTTTTTCCTTTATATATTGTTTACTGGAATGTCGACCATAAAACTTCACCATGGCTTCGTCGATTGACAGGTTTTCATGCAAAACCCCCCATTGTTGAAACTTTTGATTCAAAAGTGACATCAGCGACCGCAATTTAGCCATTTTGTCTTGGATTACCAGATTATCATTATCTACTAGGTGAATGTACCTTTTGATTTCTTGAAATCGGTTCCTTGACATAGTTTTTGCGACCACAGGCACTCCAAGATCTTCATCAAGACTCCAATATTTACGTTCGCTTGGTAGTTTATGCCTGTTAGGAGTAAAATCACAACAAAAAGTTTTAGATCGGCTTTTGAAACAAAGAAGTCGTGTCTATTTTTTTCTGATGAATACAAATTTGTTTGTTGCATCAAATGGTCGAAAATTTCGTTATCGCACAACTTTTCGAATACTTTAACAGGACTACAATTTTACAGTTCATTTTTCAGAATTTCCAAACCGTCGGCACAGCCGGAAGTTGTAGTATCAACAAATTTTTTTGTCCACTTTGGACCTACATTTATTTTTTTGGCCCGTTTTGATTTCAAGTTTTTCAACCTCTCAGTCAGTGGCAAGCTATCTTCGTCCTCACTTTCTTCTTCATCACTGCTGTTCATATGCTGCAACTCGATTTCATCGACTACGTCTGTAGGAAATATATTTTCGGCACCTAAATTATTTTCGCCAAGTCCTCTTCATCGGCCTGTGGGTCAGCATCAGGCGGTATAATAACAATGTCTACTTCATGTTCCATAGGCGCTGTAGCAACATCTTGTAAAGCAGCATCTAAATGACAATACCTCCGTTCGTAAAAACTTTTCGGAGGTATAATTTGCTTTTGAATTTATATTTCGGGCTGTCAGAAGAAACAGTCCAATTTTAATTTAGGAAGTGCACATACTGTGTGGCCTCTGTTTAGAGGTACGAAGCCACAGGTAGTTAATTGTAATAGGCCAGTACTTGAACAATTAAGTTAGTACATGTGCTTGAAATTTTTGTTTTATATTTGCCAATTTCGTTTATAGAGATCTACTGAACTTTAAATTGTGTTAAATTTGGTTTTATGCGCAGTTAACTTGAAGCAGAATACTTTTGGTCTAAACTTTAGGCAAACGGGAGTTATCAAGATAACAATAGGTTATTTTATTTATTATTAGCTGGTTAGCTAGGTTAGCCTAGAACAAAAAAGAATACTTTTTTTTCCATCGTATAGATTATTTTTTTTCCTTCCTGGATAGGATAGAGGGGTTTGTTATTTTGTCATATCTCATTCATACTTATTGATTCCTATATGAGTAAAAGGGAGGTTAATCGTTTAAAAAGTGATAAATTTGCTTATGAGTTATATATTAGAGGTCTACCGGTTTATCCTAGGGTCGAAGAAAAACGAGCTGCTTTGCGACAAGCGTTCCGCAGAGAAAAAGAAATGGGATCTGGAGCTGAAATAGAACCACGGGTAGCATCTGAAGAAGAACTAGATAGGAAAGTTGATGAGATGACGCAAGAGATTGAATTATTCGACCCCGAAAATCCTGATAATGACTTTCGTCGAAGTTACTCACGTTTGGAACATTTATCGAGACGGTTAGAGAGAAACATTGGATCGAGCAAAGAAGGAGAAGCAAAAATATCCATACTGGCATCTCAGTGTCGTGAGCTATATGGGAACCTTGATTTGGCATATGAAGAGAAGGAAGGGAAAATCGACCAAGGAGGTTCCTCCCTTCAGAGGATAGAGTCCCTCCAGTTGACCATTGGGCCGGTGTAGACGCCCCTGTAAACAAAAGAACACATACTCAAGCTGATCGTATTCAAGGGAACCGAGAATGGGTCCACTGAGCAAGCTCCGTTAATTTAACAGATGGCAGAAGAGCCCGGCAAAATTACTCTTTTCCTCTCCCCGAGAGAGAAACAAATAGATCCCTCTTGGACGAACCAAATCCTCCAGTCCCGAGATTTTCGAGGAGTTTACCTATTGTGGGAGATCTTATAGATATCGAAGATGAAGACTCGTACCATCGAGGACTTAACGCAGGCTCTCCAATAACCGTTTCAGCTCATGTCAGTCATCGATGTCATCCCAACATGTATAAAGAAGACCCAGTCTCTTCACAAGAAGATGAATATTCTAGAAACATTTCTAGAGTTCGGTTTCCATCTGATATGTCTAGATTAGCCACAGTTGGAGAATCCAGTCCATTCGCGTATCAGACTCCGGACCCATTTAGTGGAATTTCTCAACCGTTGGATGATCTTCACATCCTACCGATTCCGACTAACAGATCAACTAGACCAGAGTACGATAGTTACCCTCATACTCACAAATGGAATGTGAAATACAACGGACGTACCAGCATCAATGATTTTTTGGAACGTGTGGAGGAGAAACGAATGTTCCGTGGGATTAGCAAACAACAGCTTCTCCGTTCTGCCCCAGAACTTTTCGTGCAGGATGCGTTGTTACGGTTCAGGACCAGTTCTTTCTTCTCATGGGATGATTAAGTCTCTCAATTAAGGGAAGCATTTCGACCCTATGACTTTGATGACTGGGATGAAATCCGCCGACGTACTTAAGGATCCCAGGAGAAAGTACTTACCTCCATTACGGCTGTGGAAAACCTGTTCAGGCGATTAGATCAGTCTCCTGTCAATCCGGTTCGAAAGTTACTACGCTTAGGTAGAACCATCGAAGAGAGGGTGAAGGGTTTCAAGTGCGGTTACGAGGGAGTGATGGTGAAAAACTGCATATCATTTACAAAAAAACATGAAGACAAGTCCTCAATAGATCGGTCGGGACTTGCCGTTGAGAATCCGACCCCATACAATTCGTATTCTCCGTCATTACCATTTCTTTTGGATTTTGTTATTAGTCATGCTAAATTTGGACTCCAGACCATATATTTCTATTAATATTTCAGGACAAAATTTCCTAGCCCTTTTGGATAGTGGATGTTCGGTTACTGTGGTTGGTAATTTGGGATGGAACCTACTTAAATCAGTTTGCTCCCTCAACACTTCCTTCTCTTCGAAAGAATGCGTAATCGCAAACGGAGGAAAGTGCGAGATAATTGGATCCGTAACTGTACCTGTCCAGTTGCAAGATAGGGTTAGAGTGCTGGAGCTCATGGTAGTACCTAGTCTCCTGCAAACTATTTTACTGGGGATTGATTTCTGGAAGAGTATGGGTATTGTACCTGATCCTTTCAGGACAATGGTCATTCAGGTCGGATAGTGATCTACCTTGTACCCAAGTGGCGGCGATCCAGTCCGTTGAACACCTGACGGTAGCTCAAATGGCGCAGCTTGATGGCTTGATAGAGTCTACGTTCAAAGCCATGGGAAACCGGTTAGGGTGTACTCACCTCGTCGAACACGAAATCCATACACAGGCTCAACCAATCAAACAACGCCATTGTCCTATCTCACCTGCCCTACAACGTCAAGAGAACTCTGACTTAGATCAGATGCTGGAGAATGATATAGTAGAACCTTCAACCTCGCCCTGGGCTTCCTCTATAGTTCTTGTGAGAAAATCAGATGGAACTTACCGATTTTGCGTTAATTACAAAACATTGAACGAGGTTAGCGAAAGAGATACGTACCCTATTCCGTTTGTCAGTGCCACTCTGTACAAATTAAGGAACGCGAAGTACCTCACCACTCTGGACATAAAATCAGCCTATTGGCAGATCAAAGTGGCGGAAGCGTCTCGACCCCTTACTGCATTTGTTGTTCCAACGAGGGGACTGTTCCAATTCAAACGCATGCCGTTTGGGCTACATAATGCGCCGGCGACATGGCAGCGGTTTATTGACCGTGTCATAGGTGTTGACCTGGAACTGCTCGTTTTTGTTCATCTTGATGATATAATCATCTGTACTCCCACGTTTAAACAGCATTTGGAAGTATTACGCAAAGTTCTAGGCAAGATTTCTCAAGCGAATTTAACGCTCAATAGAGAAAATGCCATTTTTGTATGCCTGAATTGAAATATCTCGGCTGTGGTGAACTCCTCTGGCTTATTGGTTGATCCAGAGATGGTGGAGGCCTTCATAAATATTCCGGATAAAAGACGGTCTCTGACGTTCGGAGAGTAGGCTTGGCTTCCTAGTACAGGAGATTTGTTCCTAACTTCTCAAGCCTAATTGCTCCCACTTACCGCTCTATTGAAAAAAAATTCCAAGTTCGAATGAGATGATGCTTGTGTCGCCGCTATGGTGAAAATTAAGAAGCACCTTATCTTAGCTCCCATCCTCACTTGTCCAATCCTCCATTTGCCGTTTGTCATCCAGACAAATGCTAGTGATTTTGGCATTGGTGCTACTCTCTCTCAAATGTATGATGATGGCGAGAGAGTCATTGCTTACCTGAGTCGATCCTTGACGAAAGCAGAGCGAAAATTCAGTACCACCGAGAAAGAATGCTTATCGGTCTTACATGCAGTAGAAAAATTTCGACCTTATGTGGAGGGTCCCCATTTCACTGTAGTGACTGACCATTATAGCCTGAAATGGCTCTTGAATTTCAAAGACCAAGCTGGACGTGTAGCCCGATGGGCCCTACGACTCCAGCAGTGATCGTTTACCGGAAAGAAGCTGATCATGTTGTGCCTGACACCTTATCTCGATCTGTTCCCCGTATTGAGGCCGTGAAAACCATCATAGATTATGTCAGAGATTTGTGGTACAAACGACAATACAATAAAAAGACCGAAAAACCCGACAATCATCCTGATTGGAGAGTTGAAAATGGCCAATTATTTAAGCTAGCCAAATTAGTGTATTCCGATTTTTTCTGTCCGAACAGGGAATGGTTATTGGTAGTTCCCAAAGAAAATCGTACAGTCAATAATTTAAGAGCATCACGATCCTCCAACCTGTGGACATTTGGGAAACTACAAAACGCTGAACAAAGTGAACCTCCACTACCACTGGCCGAAGATGAAAGCAGATGTAGCTCGCTACATAAGGCGTTGTAAGACCTGCTTAAAAACGAAACCAGAGCAAAACCCACCAAGAGGTTTAATGTTAAGTCTCTCCCCTACGACAACTCGACCATGGCAGATTCTGAGCATGGACTTTGGTTGGTTCTCTCCCTCGATCGTCTGCTGGTTACTCGTATATTTTCACCATCAACGATGTTTTTAGAAAGTTTCTTCTGTAAGTTCCCTAGGGCATTACTTATTCTTTTTTCTCTTATTCTTTTGGGAATCAAACCAAAATATTGTTTTTTATTTTTTATTTCGACGTTTCGGTAGCGTTCCAGCTACCGTTGTCAAGATTAACTAGTAATAAAATAATTTTTGGTCCCTATCTGACACAACGGAAAAATGTGACAATATTGTGGTTTGATTCCCAAAAGGATAAGAGAAAAAAGAATCTAGTAAGTCTGTTTTGTTTTTCCTCTTGAGGAATGCGACAGCTCCAAAGATTGCCGGAATTGTCGAAGATCAAGTTTTCCTGGTATTTGGTGTTTTCGAAGTCAATAGTTCACATCTATTCTAGCGAAGTACAATGTAGAGAAGAGATTCTTGGCTAATTATTCACTCCAGGCAAATGCTGTCGAACGTTACCATCGTGTTTTAAAAATCATGCTTAGCTCAACTTTGGGCCAAGTACCTACAAAAAGTGGCATGTGCGATGCGTTCAAGTCGACACGAAGTAACTCAATTGTCTCCAAACTTCGTCCTATTTTCCCGAGAATTAGACTCACGAGGACACGGAACTACCCCTCCGACAGACTTTGATGACCTTTAGCCAGAGGATGGCTCGAACGACAGCTATACAGGAAGTTCTCAAGGAACTCAAGGATCTAGATTAGTTGATTGTAGTAGATATTCAAATGGTTTACTTGATTGTTTTTCTTTCTCATTAGTCTTCTTTGGCATGTATACTTAGTTGGAAGCTCAGTAGGTGGATACTTATCATCCATTACAAAAATATTTCTCAATTTTCGATCCAGTGGTGTAGATTTGGAAGAATGTGTTACCTTTTCCCTCCAATTTTTCACGCCACTGACATTTGCAGCAATTTTTTATTATTCAATTTTGTATTCCTCAATGGTTTTCACGTAAAAAACGAATAACCCTTACATATCAGAAAATGTATAGTTTCCAAGATATTTGATGTCACTTTTTAATAATTAATTTAAAAAAAATGTTCTTGTATTTTTCTCCATAATTACAAAGTAGGTACTTACTGTTGGAATATGTAACAGGAACTAATTTATGAAACAACAATGCATCTAAGACATTCGGAGTAGATTGTTGAAATTATTTATCCAAACTTGTGATTTTATTAACAAAAGAATTAAGCAGCCAACAAATTACAACAGATGTTCAAAATTTTGTCCGTTTACATTTATACATAATTTGCAACGTTTTATCATTGAAAATTGCATACCTTGGGAAGACTGACGATTGCCGGAAATAATTGCTGTAGCTGCATGGATTCTTTCGATTTTTTTTTTTGAAGAAAATCACAAGTTTGGACAAATATTTTCAACAATGTACTCCGAATGTTTTAGATGCATTGCTGTTTCATAAATTAGTTCCTGTTGCATATTCCAACCATAAGTACTAGGTAGTTATTAAAAAAAATACAAGAAATTTAAAAAAAAATCAATTATTAAAAAGTGATCTTGCAGACTTCATCAAAGCATTGAAACTTTCTTTGAATGCTAAATGTGTATTAATTTGCATTTCAGACATAGAATAATACTGATAACCAATTATTTCACATCATTACCTGTACTTGTTGTAAAAAGGCAAGCTAAGCGCTGTCATCAGTCTTTATCAGAAATATATAATTTTTACGCCTACCGAGTAGTTCGTTTGTCCTCCCGACCATAGAGTAAGACACCTTTCATATCACAGACTATCACAGAATATTTTACCCACCCACTCTACGCGGACGAGAAGTCGGGAATATCTTCCAGCATCTTCCTATTTCTAGTAGGGTATAGTCGCCCGATATCCACCCTGCTTTAACCCTGCTGGAAAAAAGGAGCCTAACAACCACTTTAATAAATTAGCGACATATTTTAATGAAATGAATTTGCATCAAAATCCACAAAACCTTTTCAACATGGACGAAAAGAGTTGCCGAATCACTATTCATCATCAACCGAATATTATTGGACAAAAAGGTACCAAACGTGTCCACTTAGTTGCCCTGAGCACGCAGAAAATGTAACAATTGCTGGATGTTGTGATGCTTTCGGAAATAGTATTCCTCTTATGGTTATCTTCAAGGGTAAGCGATTGAAGACTGAATGGGAAGAAAACTTGCCGCCAGGTACCCTTGTTAAATTGGCAGACAAAAGACAATTGTTCATTAATTTTCTCAGTTACCCGCATCGTTACAAGAGTCCAGACACTATCTTGTTAGTTTTTGATAGATCTGCTAGCCACCTCGATATTCCCATAACCGAGGTTGCAAATGAGTTAGGGTTAGGTTGTTTTGTTTACCTTCGAATACAACTCACGAACTTCAGCCTTTAGACAAATCTCTTTATAGTTCATTTGAACACCACTGGGACCAAGAAGTTCTCATATTTTGGAAAGCAAATCCGGATCGGCGCTTGAACAAATCTCGCTTTGGCAAAATTTTAACGAAACTTTGGCCCAGATGCATGACGCCAAAGAACATTGTTAACGGATTTCAAGCGACTGGTTTGTACCCACTTGATCCTACTGCAATTCCTGGATCAGCTTTTGCCCCCTCACTACCAACTGAACGTCCTTACGCTCCGGAAATTGATGAGGATAATGCTTATAATAACACCGATATCCCTGATGTTGATAGTAATGTGCAAGCCGACGATAATGATTCATACGACTCAGAAGACATCCCACTCAGTAGAAGGCTAAAGAATGTTAACCAGCAGAATGTCCCCAATAGGAATGAAAACCGACAATCGAAACAGGTACAAGAAGATACACATGCCAAGGATAAAATGAATGTTCCCAGACACAAGAGGACAATGGAGATCTTAGTACGTCATTTAAAGAGCTACTTCCTACACCTAAGCTATTCAAAAAGAAGACTACAAACAGAAAATCTCTTAATTATAAGGCGCAGCTAGTAATCAAGGACCTGTTTCCTGTAACAAAATCTACAGTGATCAAAGTAACTACAAAAAAACAACCTGTACCATCTACGTCATCAAAGGTGTCAGTTATAAAATGCCAAGAGGATAACCTCTTAGAAAACGAATCTTGTTATTGCTTTGTATGTATCTTTTGGCACTTGGTGCCACGAAATATGTATTGATTTTTCGATGATTTCATATGCGTACGTTGTGATTAGGTTTTGGACTAAGATTTGATGTTTTATCAAGAATTTGATTTATGTTTTATCATTATTCATACGTTGCGGTCTAAGTTCTGTTATTTTTTTATAAGTTTGATTTATGTTATTTAATGAACTTGAGTTATCTGCTCGAGCTGTATTTTTGTGGGCCTTTTTAGCCAACCCCATTTTCCCTGTGGGCCTGATTAACCAAATATTCGGATAATAAAGCCCATTTGCATTTTTTTGCAAGCATGTCACAAGTATCACATACATGTAAGACTGAAACTGTTCATGTAGTTTTTTTTAACATACTCCGAATTGAGGTATCGTTTGTATTTTGTTATTTGTTTTGAGGATGTTTTGCCAAATAAAGTAGTTTTTTTGACTGGGCCTTATTTACCTCAGGTAACTTAGTAATATGAATGAAAGCTTACCTTCCCTCTCAACAGTAAGGAAAGACCTTAATAATGACTTCGACATGAATGAAGGTAAAATAAGGTTCGAAGATTTGAAGATATATCTCCTTAAACACAACTACCCACTGAGAGTTTGGATAAGTGAAAATGCAACTGTAAGTAACTACCTATTCAGCTCACTTTTTCAGTTACTGAAATATTTCGAGTTTAGGCAAGATCCAGTATGATGCCAGGAACAATAATATTGTGGGATTTCCTTTGCCACTTCATCCTGTGACAAGACTGCCAATAACAGGCGTTTTTTCAGCTACCAGTGCTAAGAAGATTCATGAAATATTCAAAAATAATAAAAAATGTAGTTATGTATATTGATATAATGATATAATATAAAAATGATATAATGTTCGATGATCCTCATATGAATAACAATTTTTATAAAATGACATATTAAAGAAATTTAATTTTATTTTGACATGAACGTCAAACGTTATTGAAATAATAAATTTTACGTAAGGTATAGGCAGATAAATTAATATAAAGGTTGATTCTCACTATACGTTCCATTTCCGTTCCGTAACCATTACATCGACGTTCCAGTAAATTCGGTCGTATGCACACTTTTCCGTCCGTAGAAGTCAGTTACTGATGTAACTTAGTGTGTGATTATGTTGATATAGAAATTAGCTTAAAATGTGGTCTGAAGAAAACTTAATTATAGCGGCTATTATATTGGATGAAGAAGCTCAATCGAAAAAAACAAAACGACGATTTTGGGTACATGACATGTTAAAAAAAAGAAATATTGAAGGAGAATATATTACGTTATATAAAGAACTCCTAGATGATGACACCAAGTTTTGCCAGTATTTGCGCATGTCAAAATACAAGTTTTACGACATACTATCCAACATCGAACCTGTAATAAAGAAAAAAAATACCAAATTTAGGGAATCAATATCAGCGAAACATAAACTGTGCGTCTGTTTAAGGTAAGTAGTTTATTTTTATGAAATATACGAACAAACAAACCGTAGTCTTAAACATGAGAACTTAATTGTTGTCACAATGTCCATCATTATACGAAAATGTTGCTAGGTATGATGCAGCTGTGGAAACTGAAGAAGCAGGAGAGGGCGACGGCGAACTCACATATCTAAGTTGATTAGAAGGAACGACATTTGGGAAAGCATAATTGCTGTTATTAGGATATTGCTGTTTGGAATGTTCTTGTGGCCGATCCTGCGTTTGTAAAAGCTGTTCTAATTTCAGTTCTTGCACTAAAGTAAATATTCTACTTTCAGCGATATTTCGATAATATGGCGTGAATCGCTTAATTTTTTCAGCAATACTTTCACAAAAGAAATCTGTTGGATCTTTTGCTGCAGAGCGACTAGCTTCTTCTCCTTGTTGCTTCTCAATAAGGTAATTCATTAATTGTGAAGAAGCAGGTTCATCTTTTTTTAGTTTCGATAATTGTTTTACATTTGAAGAAAATCGCTGCTTTTTTAGAGTAGGTGTAAATTCGGTAGCAGTAGCAGGTATCCTTGCAGCTTCTGATGTGTTTCCATCACTTTCAGTAACCCTGGTATTTTCTTGGGTCTCAGTAACAGCGGAATTCTCTTGTGTCTCAGATTCATCTTCCTCTATATCATTAGTGTCGTTAAGATTGCCAATTGTTTCCCTTTGGCGCACAAATGGTTCTAAAAAAGACATTTGCTCTTCATATCGCCACTTCCTTACTGGCTTATTGGCTTGTCCTGATTTCGTTACATGATTTTTTTTATTTTTTCGCCACTGGTCCCTTAGCTGATTCCATCTACTTTTGCATGTTGAACCTGTAATGAAAAAAATATGAAATAGGTATAGGAATAATTGCCAATTTGATATATATGTAAATGTCTATTTTAACAAACGTTGAACATTTCTTCGTATAGAAATCAGACCTACAAAAAACAGGTACAATAAAAATCTGCATTTATCCTTTTTCTTTCCAGGTTTTTGGCAACAGGTGATTCTTTCCGCACAATAGCTTTTAGCTACTTACAGACTGGGTCATTCAACAGTATGTGCTATTGTCGAAGAAGTTTGTGATGCAATTATTAACAAAATGTTAGGAAAGACAATGCCGCCACCCACAGAGGAAGACTGGAGAAGAATTGCCAAAGATTTTGAAAACATTTGGAATTTTCCTAATTGCTTGGGAGCTCTAGACGGGAAACATGTGGTGATAACAGCTCCAGCTAATTCTGGCTCTCAATTTTTTAATTACAAAAAGACTTTCTCGATCGTACTCTTAGCGCTTGTAGATGCGCAATATAATTTCATTATTGTTGACGTAGGATCATATGGAAAAAATAGCGATGGCGGCATTTTTGCGCATTCAAATTTAGGAAAAGCTTTACAAAGAAGTGCCTTAAATATTCCCAATCCAACAGTACTTCCGGGTACCAACCAGGAGGCGCCTTTTGTTATAGTGGTTGATGAGGCTTTTCCCCTAAAAGCAAATTTATTAAGACCCTTTTCTTCAAATCAACAACGAGACGACATAACAAAAAAAAAATTTAATTATAGACTATCACGTGCTCGAAGATGTTCTGAAAATTCATTCGGTATTCTAAGTCAAAAGTTTCAATTTTATAATCGGAGATTAAAATCCTCGCCAGAATATGCAGATAAGATTGTCCTAACAACTTGTATATTGCATAATTTTATCAAAGATTTTACCATTCGTTCAGAAAATTTTATCACAGATACAAACTCTGCCCTCGGAACTTTACCGCAACAAGGAGGAAATGCTACAGCTACTGCATATCAAGTTAGAGATATTTACAAAGATTATTTCAATTCTCCAATAGGAGCTGTTGACTGGCAAATGGATGCAGTTTAAAAAGTTTAGCGTGTATTATTATAACATATTAATTTTAAAGGTACTTTTTTGTATCACAATATTCCTCGAATGAAATAAATAAATATTTATATATGTCTAAATACTTTTGTACTTACCCAATGCAACATTTAGTTCTTTTGCTATTGCTGACCAGATCTTGTCTTTACAGTTATTGTCACTATATTTACTATTTTCAAAATCATAAAGGGCCGTATTTTGCCTAACAAGTTCAATCAGCTTCTCGTCATTCATATTTAAATCACTCCTTTATAATAAATTGTATCGAACTGGCACGCATTTATGTTCACACTACCGATACCGTTTCCTGCACGTTTCAGCCTGTCCGGTAAAAATACGTTTCGAATGATATTCAACGTGAAGGACTGGAAAAGGAATGTATATGGAACGGAAGATGTGTATACACACACTTACTTTACATTTAATAATATTTTATGTAAAAGGAAAGGAAGTCTTACGGAACGGAAATGGAACGTATAGTGAGAATCAACCTTAAGTCGGTTAAATATACAAAGTATCGGATAAAAGATTGTGAGTAGTGATAAGTGCGCGACATTTGAAATGTAAATGTAATCGAATCGGCCAATGACAATCGTGATATTTGCTGGAAATCAGATGTGCAGGTGAATGACCTGGGGACCTATTCTCAGCTGCTGAATGTTGAGATACGCATACGTAATGTTTATAAATGCGAAGGTTCCTATTTTTGAACATTCGCAATTGGTTCGCATGCGTATGTATCATTCGAAATTGCAGCGAGCGGGATATTTTAAGTGAATCACATATACGAATGCGTATTTGCCATACATAACCTCGCTTTTTTATATGTTTTAAAGTGTATGGTGTATTCATTGACATATATGTCAATGGGTGTATTACAATTTATTCGTGATTTCGAGTTCGAGTTAGTTTTGTAAGACTTTTCGTCATTGAATAAATGGCTGCAAATTCTGTTCACTTGCTTTTAATCCAAGCATCAGAAGATGCTGAAGAGAGAGCACCCCGAATTTATGAAAGACGCCGAAATCTCAAAATACCTATAGCAGTTTGCAAGATGCCTTTATATTTATCTTTATTAGTATCCATTATTCTTGTATGCTAGAATTAACAAAAATCAGATCTGAGTTCAAATAATTTCCCTTGGAACCCCAGAACACAGAACACAGAGGGTAGAATTGGGCAGAATCCGAAAATTTTAAATATTGTACGTCAGGGGATTTGATAAACATCAGCTGAGCCACAGCATGTGCTAAATTGCTGTATTGCCATGTTTACGCGAGTGTGTTTAGCTAACCGTTCGTAAACACTTGCGAACCACGTATGCGAATATGAAAGAATACAATATTCATTACGAATGCGCATGTAGCCATTCGTAAATTGTTATATGCGAATGCAAATTTGCATATGCTGAGAATAGGTCCCCTGTAATTAAAAATATGATGTCAAATACACGTAAAACATCGAGTAGGAATTTGGGAAAAATAAGAAAAAGTTTGTTGATTGAGAAAACAAGAGAGAGCTGGGGAGATTTAGAAAAATAAGACGTCGAAAAATGTATTCAAATTTTCAAACTTTATAAAAGTATATAAAAGTTAGCCCAAATATATTTGAGTGATGCTTAACCCCACGTTGCACACTCGTACATGTACTCACCTGGTAAGATGTGCATTATTTAAACAAACTTTACAAAAAGAAGTCCAGGAGGCAGTTCAAGATAATTCCAGATATATTCCCGATTATTCTTATATAAAAATTATTTGACATTTTCACTAGCACATAATATTCAATATTAAGTAATCTCAGCGAGAAGAGGATTGGAATCCATATTTCCCGTGTATTTATGTGAAAAGTTAATACATAATATATAGCCGCCATTATGAACAATTATAGGTATAGGTAAACGATTTTCGTTTTAGATGTAGGTTGTTTAGATAATATTAATAAAATAGTACAAAAGAAAGCTTACCTTACAAAACAAATAACAATATAATAATTAGATTTCTGATATACAATCCTTGAAATTATTCTAATATCCATTTCAATACAGTCAGCCTACGGCCAACTAATACTGAACTGAACGCATGGTTTGATCGGTCAAGATCGTAAACGAGGAGAGCCGACATTATAGCTTCCGGATGCGCGGCGCCAAGGTTTAAATAATAATTGTTGTTTGTTTGCATGTTTTGATTGAGGGTAATTGATACATTCAACATTATAAATAATTTATTTACATGTCTTATTATTAAATAAGAATTTTGAATGCATTTTATTTGATTATTAATAGTTAAAGGTGAGTAAGTTTATTTCAAAAGAGCCCAACTTAACTGAGATAGAGTACTCAATTTATTTATTACTATACGGGGTGATTTAATAAAAAGATCATTCTCTCACCATACCTCGTGTAAGTAGTAAAATATAATAATGGCACAACCGTTAGTACCAAATGCGGCTGCATTTTGTGTGTATGCATTTGGAGCAGCCATTAATTTCAAATATTTTGATGTACTGAATAGATGGACTACTATGGAAAAACTAGCTTATCTATATTCATTGCTTAGTTGCTAATTTACATTTTTTTGTATATTTAGGGAACAAAACGAATAGAATAAAACAGATCACTGTTACTTTATATTTTAACACGTGGAGTTCGGGTTTTTTATGCGCTATAGCATAAGCTCCTTTTTACCTGATCTGTTCTATTTATTCGTTCCTTCCTAATGTCATTATAGTTCCTTATTCCTGTTTTTTTCCGCAGCTCTGCAGCCGGCAAGTTTACGAAAAGTTCCCGGTCATTTAACTACTTCGAGGAAGTTCAAGGACATCTTTAGTCTACGTCGTTCCTTGTCCGTTCCGTTCCGAGGAGACATCACCGCCACTGCCGCCAGCGCGCTAAGAGCTGCAATCATCCTCAGCCTTATAAGATAAGTTCCTTCGTCTTACCTTTAGCGTGTGTAAGATTTGGATTTGGCGTGCTAATTATAACAAATTGGTATTCTCTCTGTTCGACTTTTTGATATATAAAATTTTTGTTCAATGTTCAAATATTTCAATAAATAATAATTATTATTTTCATCCTTTTTATTGATTATTCAATACCTAATTATTGAATTAGATAAACGTGTTCGGAAATAAATAAATGTATTTTATTCATTTTTTTGTACCTTGACTTTAATTTACGAGCTGTTTCCAACTTTCCACCTTCTGCTTCTATTTTCAATTGCTTCGTTTCCATTTAAAAAGCTGGTGGCGTCCAATTTTATATGAATGGTACACCCCATCTCAGATATAGCGTATAAAATAGTTTAAATGGTGCCGAATTCTACTCCCTGAGGTGGAGTGCTCTAGCCTGGGGCTTATTAGGTTACAAACCAATATCTAAAAAATTTTAAAATATTGACTACATGGTTGATGAGCTCCCAACCATGTGAACACATTCAGGGCAGCTCGATCCATGACGTCAACTTTTTCCACTAAAGTCAATTCCAGTATGTTAGAAATACTGCAACGATTACATAAATTACAATCCATAAATGACATAATCTGTGAGTTGCGTAAGTATTATTTGATAGTGAACACTTAAGGTGGATTCATGAAACGTCACTTAACTCAAATAATGTTCTTAAGAAAACGATGAACATTTGAGAACACGCTAGAACTTCTCAAGTGAAAGGCAGATGGACATTAAGTGAAATGAAATGTCACCGTTAATAGTTATTATTTTTATGTATTTCATCTTCTTAAATCGTCTTGAATTGAACAAAGTTAATTCAATTAAATCCACCTAGACGAACTGAGATACAAACTGATATGAAGATTTTCTACCTGGAATTGAAACATTCGTTTCAGGGGAGGATATATCTTTTCCTAGACAAATAAATAGGAAATTAGGTGATAGAAATCAAATGGGAGCATAAGAGGTAGACGTACTGCTATCCTACGAAGAAATTGACCAGATTGTTCTGAAAACTGAAGAGCGTGCCAAAAAATTCTGTTCGAAGTTGGGAATTGACTTGAAAAATGAAAATTAGATGGAAATCAGAGGTATTGGAAGACTTTGAAGTACCGGAAGCTCTAATTAATATAATTAAAAGCACATACGAGACTGTCAAATTAAGAGAGCAGATAGGAGGTCGAAGATTAATGCAACATTTAAATCTACTGAGTAAATTTCTTGTGTATGCTGCTTCAATACTTTCTGGTGTAACAGATTGACAAGCTGATCTGATTCTGTTTTTAAATCATCTACATCATAAGGAGCTGTAACATAAACTAATCCTTTTGAATATCCCAAAGAAAAAAATCTGAAGGGATTATATCTGGTGAACGAGCCGGCCAATGTACAATGTACCTAACACAAAAATGATAGGTATCGCTGAATTAGTATGAGAGAGAACTTAAGAGCAGTGGAACAATATACAGGTTGTCTCATTTACATTTCTAAAAATGATACCACGTGACCCGAAATGTGACATTGTAGCAAAGTAGCTAATTGCTTGAAATATGTAATACTACCTACGGTTTTTAACTGCCAAATTTCAATATCGTAGTTCAAATTATTTATCGAGATATATACTGGTACCCATATATCACAAGACTGAAATATCATAATTCACGCTTTTATATTTGAATTGCATAATATGTTGCCATGACAACCTATTCACAACATAGTGAATTATCAAAGGCAATACCACGGGTGCTTCAAATTTTATTGATAATTTTTTCTTTTCCACGGAAACTTGTTTATTTGGCAAAAATATGAAAACAAAC